>VKOC01006388.1:0-18464 GCA_009364415.1 Spea multiplicata
AGTTCACCAGAGCTTCACAGGTTGCCACCGGAGTCCTCTTCCACTCCTCCACGATGACATCCAGGAGCTGGTGGATGTTAGAGACCTTGCACTCCCCCACCTTCTGTTTGAGGATTCCCCACAGATGCTCAATAGGGTTTAGGTCTGGAGACATGCTTGGCCAGTCCATCACCTTTACCTCAGCTTCTTTAGCAAGGCAGTGTTTGTCTTGGAGGTGTGTTTGGGCTTGTTATCATGTTGGAATACTGCCCTGCAGCCCAGTCTCCAAAGGAGGGGATCATGATCTGCTTCAGTATGTCACAGTACATGTTGGCATTCATGGTTCCCTCAATGAACTGTAGCTCCCCAGTAGCTCCCCAGTGCCAACAGCACTCATGCCGACCATGACACTCCCACCACCATGCTTGACTGTAGGCAAGACACACTTGTCTTTGTACTCCTCACCTGGTTGCCGCCACACACGCTTGACACCATCTGAACCAAATAAGTTTATCGTGGTCTCATCGGAACACAGGGCATGGTTCCAGTAATCCATGTCCTTAGTCTGCTTGTTTTCAGCAAACTGTCTGCGGGCTTTCTTGTGCATAATCTTTATAAGAGGCTTCCTTCTGGGACAACAGCCATGCAGACCAATTTGATGCAGTTTGCAGCGTATGGTCTGAGCACTGACAGGCTGACACCCCACCCCTTCAACCTCTGCAGCAATGCTGGCAGCACTCATACGTCTATTTCCCAAAGACAACCTCTGGATATGACTCTGAGCACGTGCACTCAACTTCCTTGGTCGATCATGGCGGGGCCCGTTCTGAGTGGAACCTGTCCTGTAAAACCGCTGTATGGTCTTGCCCACCGTGCTGCAACTCAGTTTCGGGGTCTTTGCAATCTTCTCATAGACTAGGTCATCTTTATGTAGAGCAACAATACTTTTTTTCCAGCCCTCAGAGAGTTCTTTGCATGAGGTGCTGTGTTGAACTTCCAGTGACCAGTATGTGACCAAATTTAACACAACTGATGAAATAACTATCTTTTGATAATACCTTTTTTATTGGAATAACAGAATTTAGGAATGACAAGCTTTCGGGAGCTCTTCTCCCTTTCTCAAGTCTAAAACATATTTGATTGACACCACTGGACCAATATATGAAGTAACTGACTGGTCCTTGCCACCTTAGAATGGTCAACAGAGGAAACGATGGAGAATTCAAGACTAGAAATGATTTAGTGCAATTGGCAGCAGATTCTGCATGAACTTGACTTAACTGACGTCTTCCTTTGCAATTCTTGGTTACATTAATAAAATAGCATTATATAATCCAAAAATATACCCTGGCTCTTACAGGATATTTCCCAAGATCAACATTCCACCGCTATTTATATTAATTCTTTTCACTCGCTATATCCTTATCGGATTATATTTGACTGGTTCTTTTGGTTTATCCATTGCAAAGTGACCTTTTATATTTCAAATAGGCTATTTCACTTGATATATATTCCACACTTAGCCAATCTCACTTCCTCTGCAATACAATAGAAAAGTAATTTCGCAGAAATATTATGTGAGTCTTCTTAAAAAAATATAGTTTCATTTATAATGGCTAATAGAAGAAAGGGGATTGTATGGAAGTTTGAAACAAGTCAAGAGAAATAATTAATGATCTGGAACTCTGTTGTTATCACAAAATAAAAATAGTTATGGGTTGAGGTTACAGATTTTTATTTGTATACTGTATTTTTAATGCCAAAAATATACTGCGGAAAGAAAAGTGAATAAATAAATACCTTTGTTGTCCATTTCTGAGCAGGTTAATAAATCTTTTTTTCCTATGTGTCTCTTTGAAATATAGAAACTATATAAAGACACTATAGAAATGTTGTTTCTGTAGTGCCATCAAGTATGAGACAAGTAGTTTGCTCCTCAGGTCACCTCATGTGACCTCAAGGGCTCATGTTGCAGAGGAATTAAACAATGATGGCCCCAAATAATACATAGTGAATAAGGGAGTAGAAACCACAACTCTCCTGCAAACGCTTGTTATTTACCACTTTGATGAATAAACACCGTTTTTATGTTTTTTCATTTAATAAAAAATTAAATCTTAAGGAGCATATTTATTATTTATTTATACGGGACAGCCCCTCCCTGTTTCTCCAATATGGGTAGAGGGTATCCACCTTTTTGTGGAACTACCTGGATAACAGAGGAGAGGAGAGAAGCAGATGAAGACAGAAGAACTAGAAGAGGCAATACAAGAAGCAAGCTGCGGAAAATGAACACGAAAGTGATCAGTAGAAAAAGGTAGGGAGACCTTGAGAGAGACATCAAATGAGAGTGCAAGAACACCGATAATCTTGTTATCATGGCACCTGTCTGTGAGTGGGATATATTAGGCAGCAAGCAAACATTTTGTCCTTAAAGTTGATGTGTTAGAAGCAGGAAAAAGTATAAGGATCTGAGTGACTTTGACAAGGGCCAAATTGTGATGGCTAGACAACTAGGTCAGAGTGTCTCCAAAACTGCGGCTCTTGTGGGGTTTTCCCGGTCTGTAGTGGTCAGTACCTATCAAAAGTGGTCCAAGCAAGGACATTGAGGCAACTGGGAGGCAAACGCTGGCCCATGTGGCTTTTTTGGCGGCAAAAGAGGGACCTACACAACATTAGGAGGGTGATCATAATGTTATGGCTAGTCGGTGAAACACATGTTAAAACCAAATACTGACACACATGTTCATGCTAACACAATACAAACAGACACACACACATATGAAACCATATTAAAGGGCTTGTGCTGAAAAAAACAATATATGATTTGTGTGCAAAGACATAGCAAAAACACAAAAACGGCTCCGGTCTTTAAGCGCCACCTTAGTATCAAAATCCTGGTCCTGAAGGGGTTAATACTGATTGCGTTAGAATAACAGACTCTAAGCTTTAAAAGGAGGGTGGTGCTTGACATCATTTTTCTTCCTCTATTAAACATGGTTACCTCCAAGGAAACACATGCTGTCATCATTGCTTTTCACAAAAAAGGGACTTCACAGACAAAGATATTGCTGCTAGTAAGATTACACCTAAATCAATTTATTGGATCATGAAGACCTTCACGGAGAGAGGTACAATTGTTGTAAAGAATGAGCCCAAGAGCTCAAGAAAGCAAGTGCCAGGACCGTCTCCTAAAGTTAATTCAGCTTTGGGATCTGGATGCCACCAGTGCAGAGCTTGCTCAGGAATGGCAGCAGGCAAGTGTGAGTGCATCTGCACACACAGTGAAGCAAAGACTTTTGGAGGATTGCCTGGTGTTAAGAAGGACAGCTATGAATAAAGAATGGTACCAACACATTTGTTGATGAACAATGCATTTTCCAGAATTATGAAGCACCTTGCTGTACACATACAGTACACAAATATACACACACTCTCTCACCATCCATGTGGCTTGCAAAGTTCTCCCTGCCTGTCATTCCCCCCCACTCCCTCTTACCATGCAAAAAGTCCTGTCTTTACTGCAGCTCATACTCTCCATGTAAGCTACCGTCCTACTTCTACGTGTTCACGTAGCACATGTTACTTGACCCCGATGAGCACCTCGGTAACTGATACGGTGCCAATGAGAATATCCAAATCGCCCATAAATGAATGGTTTTCATAAGGGCTGTAGTAAGAGCGACAATATTTGGTTATCACCAATATTAAGTCACTGCAATATAATCTTTGAGATAGACAATTGCGGGTATGCTATATGAAGCAGCTCAGAGTCAGATAATCTATTAAGTTTACAATACAATACACATAGTACTGTACAATTTAATTATATACCCATATACTACCCTATCAGTTGACACAATGCACGTTTTCTCCTAGGTAAGTTTGTCATACCACACTTTATGTAACACATCCCATTGTGCTTTCAATACAATCCTTCAAAACTTTTATCATAAATTGGCCCTCAGGTGGCATTTGGGTTTCATGCATGGCTACCTTCTTCATTAGATGTTGAAATTTGCATTTAACAAAATTAAAACATTTACAAGCATTTTCCATTTCTTTTTCATTTATTATTATTATTATTAATTAAACTTTGAAGGGAAAGTAAAACCTGAAGGAATTTTTATAATGGAATTATGAAGCTCAATTGGGTCTTTTACATTTAATGGTATAATTTTCATTACTTGGGCCAAAATGACTCTAGAGACAACCTGTAATTTAATTAACAGGGATTCCTGTTAAAAAATGAAATCCTAACTTTTGCTTAACCCTTTATTTGGCATTACTTTATTTGACTACACCTAATTTTAGTTATGATTTAAAAATGTAATGTATTGTTGACGGAAGTAAATCTTCAGAAAAGATTGTGAATTGACATGCATGTGATGTACCTCTGGAATCCCCCATTTTGTAAAAATTCACCTTATTTAAGTTTATGTCTAGATTTTTTTTCTTGTAAACACATTAAAGATTTACTTAATTTTGTATGGCTCAAACTTATTCACATGTCCACAAGACTCAGCTCTTTCGGTGAAGGCCCGAGGGGTCATGAAATCCAAGGTAAGCTAGCAAAAACACATTCCTGTTCCTCTAAAAAACAACGCTTTCATACCAAAATCTAAAATGTCTTCACCCAGTATGTTTTGAGTCTAAAGGTTTCATGCTCGACATCCTGAGTTGCAGGAAAATTATGGTAATTTGATCTTACCAATATAACCTGCATTATGAAAATCCAAATCAAATTAAAATGATGTATTATCAATGGACAACTTTCATGGACGGCCCTTGATGTTTAATTCAATTGGTAAAGTTGGCGAAATGAAATCTTTCCTTTCACATCACAGTTTAGTGAGGGCATCATCAGATGTACATATTCTCAAGAGCTCAAAGTGATATTTCTCAGTGGTGCTCACATGATTTCAACCTATCAAAGGGAGTGAAAGACAGGGCTTTCCATCTAGCCCATAATTCTAGCCCCATATGTGAGGCTAGCAGCCTGTGTGTATACACCAACAACATTCAGGATCTGAAAGACACAGGCAACATAAGACTTAAAAATCTACAGAACCTGCTGTCTTACTTACCATCACCCAAGTCATAGAGTCAGGGCCGGCCCAAGACAAAATGCTGCCTGGGGCAAAGTTTAAAATGCGGCCCCCCATCCCATTATCTACCCTTCCTTTCTCCCTTTCTCCCTGCCGCCCCCCCATTAACTACCCTTCTCTCCCTGCCGCCCCCCCCCATTATCTAGCCTTCCTCTCCCTGCCGCCCCTCCATTATCTAGCCTTCCTCTCCCTGCCGCCCCCTCCATTATCTACCCTTTTGAAGGGGCGGCACTTCAACCCTTCTACCCTTCCTCTCTCCCCCTTGTACTTACCTTTTAGCAGTCCTGCGGTGAGTCTCCCTGCTCGGTCTCAGTGTCGACTTGCAATGCTGAGCACCGGAAATGACGTCATCTTCCAGCGCTGAACATTACAAGCCGGCACTGAGACAGAGCAGGGAGACTCACCACTCGCAGAGGAGAGAGGGGCACCGAGCGGGTACTGATAACTTGGTAAGATAAAACCACTTGGCGCCCCTCTCTCTTCTCGGCTTTAAAAAAAAAAAAAAGGGCTTGGTTGCCCCACTCGGCTCCATTGTCGGGCCGGCCCTGCATAGAGTCCCCTTATAATGATCAATATTTATATAATATAATATCAATCTTCAATCTGTGAAACAGAAGGTTCAAGTTTTTTTCACTTCAACCTATCAAATGTGGTTCTTGACCAGGGAGCATCTGTGCCTACCAAATGTGTTTCTGGTTTTGTATCACAGTTGGGCTTGGCTTTTTGAAGAATTGCTAAAATGGCCATAGCAGGTGGCACAGAAACCAAAATGAAAAGGGACAGCAGTACAGCAGTACTGTAGTAATGTGACCATTCCAGCTCATGGAAGCCTACATCATTCCTCTGATCTTTTATTTATTTTGAGGCAACCATGGGGGGTGATGGTCAGCACTAGTAGTTTAGAGACCTCTTGGCTGTAATTCCAGCTGCAGTTCTTGAGAAGAAAGGAAGAACTGTTCCTAATTTGCATTGAACTATAATTGTATTTTTCCTTCCATTCAAATTACAAGAACAAATGTCACAAAAACATGATTACAGTTCTAACAATAAGTATATATCGTATCAAACTAAATGTTTTTTATGACATGATTCTGTTTAGATTACATGTTTTCTTTGAAAGGCATTTTCAAATACCAGAAGCGAAGCTAAAATTGGGTTTTTCCACAGGTACAATCTGCAATGAATAAAAAAAAAGCAAGAAGGCAGGAATGTGAAGGGTGTCACACTCTATTTGCTAATCAATTTCAAATAAATGACCTGCCAGCTACAGAAGGTAGCATTATTAATCAGTAGCTGCCGTGGCACAATTTGCACCTTATGTACCATACCATCCTGTTTCCTTTCAGTACATGGACATGGAGCTATAGCCTCTGTTTAACCATTTCATTATAAGAGGGTTACTTTTCTGGAATTCATCAGCCATAAAGGCCTTCAAATTATATTTAAAAACAAAGTAGAATTGTCTTGCATATACAAGGGTTTAAATATTACGCGGTGGGGTAGGATGATCTGGAACGAGTTGGTAAGAGTTGGTGTAGCAGTTGTTTAACGGGTAGCCATGGAATTAACCCTGTGATTTTGGTTAAGCTAAAACCTGTGATGGTTGCAGATCCTTTTAAATGCATTCTAAACACTGCTATATTTACTGTCAGATTGAAATATTGTCACAAAATAGTTGAATTTGCCCCTGGAACTAAAAATATATGGGGTAAATAAAATGCAGATAATGTTACACTTGCAAAATGGCCAACAAAATGACAGTTCATTCAACCAACCCAATTACATGACACAATTTTTTTTTTTGCAAGGAGCTGTAATTGCTAATATACCAGAAAACATCAATTTGCTGCATCTCTTTTCAATGTTAATTGCTAGTTCTTCAAGTGACATTCTCTCGTCCTCAGACCTTCCCAAGCTAATTTCACAGGCCCTTGTAGATTCTGTCTCTCCTCTTCCCTACATAAACACACAAAGCTTGTTACAGACTCAGTTGTCCTTAGATGTTAAATAGAATGATCTATGAATCGCAATGCATTTTCCCCTTAATGAGCCTCATCTATGACAGTCTGCCTTTGGGTAATAAGGTGGAATCTCAAACAAAAACGTAGACACGGTCAAGAGGCAATTTAACAATTATTGTTAAAATATAGTGATTTTCTTACTTACAGAATATTTCTTTATTATATTCCACAGATTACATTTTATTTTATTTATAGACCACATACAGAATCAATAGCGTTATTGCAACAGGAGAAAGTGAAATTTACCAATAAAATAAAAAATGACAATAATATCAACACACGTCTAGACATGTTTGTACAGAACGAAAAGAGAGCCCTGCTCTTCCATGCTTGAACTCTTTTATACCCACTGTAATTTTTCTATTTTGACTTTACCAGCAGTGGCGTATCTAGGCCCAGGTGGTGGGTGTGGTTGTCCTTAGGTGCCAAAGTTTTTGTTTTGCTGTGGGGGGTTCTTTCAAGACAAGAGGTTAAAATGGTGTCCATCACTGTTTCACTGCTCCCTGAAGCTGCCCACCGGCTATTGATGCTGAGCACCAGAATGTGACATCCTTGAATCTGCATGCACCCCAAGGGAGCACTGAAACAGAAGACTGTAGGAACAGACCTCCCACCATAACATCATCTGGGTAGGACGAAAAGAAAAAAAAGAGAAGGGGGAGAGAGTGAATCTTTGTGAGAGTTTGTGTATGAGCATCCGAGTGTATGGGAAAGTGTGTATGTGTGTCTATGTATTACTTCTGTTTTGGACTAGAATGATTCATTTGAACAATTTTTAACCTAGCGGAGTTATTGAGTTTTGTTTTAAAAAACTCAATAACTGTCTATCCCTGGTTATCATGCTCAAGTGCCAGCGCCACCTAGAAAATTCTGCACTGCACAGTTTCTCATGTCAGGGTTCATGTGACTATGCGCCATAGGTTGATCAAATAAATCAGCCGGAGTGTCAAATGAGGTAGGTATGCTACTGTGTACCAGTCTGATTTTCATGCCTTAGATGTAAGATATAGGTAGGATCCATGGTGTTAAACTTTGCCCCTAAAACAATTAATGAAGACCTACTTACATGATAAAAGTATTACTAATTTTACCTGTGATGACTGCCTGCTGTCTGCTTTCTCTGACTCAACAGTAGTGTAAAAAATGTGCTATCAGATTCTAACTGTCAGAAGCGAGGATCTAACAGTGGCAATTGATACCACTAGTTTCCATAATGTCAGGCCATAACTTCCATGGGGCAGCACTTCCAAGTGCTACAAAGTGAGTGACGTACTTGAGCCGTCCGCGAAAATGCCCCTGCACTTCATTCCACTTCCAGGAGTGAATATGACATTGGCCTGGAACATGACCTCTGACCCTGCCCCAGGCATCAAGAGCCCTACTTAAAGCTTTCCACTTTGAAATTAGACTAGAAAGATTAGGAAGAGCCAACAAGTAATTCGCTTGAAGCTCCCAACTCACAAGGTACTCAGCCTAGAGTACTTAAGTGGCTGTGCGTCGAGCTATCTAGTGACTACCACTACAATGGCAGTTAAGACAGAAAGCATGTGAAGGGGGTGCAAAGGAACGGACATGCAATGTGAGTTTGTCAATTACTCAACCCGTATTGTAATATTTCAGTATAAATTGATTAAATTAATTATGATATTTGTAGTGGTTAATTATGATTAATGGTTTTCTTCAGACATAAAAGATTAAGAGTAATTACAATGAACTTTGGTAATTGTAAACAGATGCCATAATGATACAAATGTGCAGTGTTTAATAGTAGGTGGTGACTATAACAATTCAGTGTTGATTATGTATTAATGAAATACAGTATTGCAGAGGAAATAGAGAATATGCAAGGAGGAAAGAGTTTTTAAGAATACGTTAATCATTTGCATTTAGACAGCCCTACCCACAGCTTACACCCTCAATGTATTCTCTCTCTCTTATTTATTTGTATACTCTCCCCATGTGGCTAGAGGACCCGGTGACTTTTAACCTTGAATATAAATCCTGCCCTGTATAGTTATGCATAGCAGTTACTTCTTCCATCAATACCAAAATCAAGCAGCTCTCCCTTGGAGCACAATGTGAAGACAGAGGCATAACTACTTACCCAGACCTGGTAAAACCACAGGAATTTGTTTGGTGGGACAGGGAATCCACTGCTACAGATTTGGGATTCAATATGGGTCACCTACTTCATCCTTTTACATCCAAGAACCAGTAAAGAGAGAGCTGTAACCCCCCACCCCAACACTTAAATGTACTTAACAAAGAACAGGAGGGGACTATATTTCATAGTAGAAATGTTAGAACAAGAGACCATAGTCTAAAAAAGGGTCAGAGGTTTAGATGTAATGTAAGGACATTTTATTTTACAAGGGCTGCCCAATCTTCTTGAATGCCCTTCCCTGGTTTATCGTCTTTCCCCCCTGTCTTTGGTTTTTCAATTAACCCTTCAAGGCACACATTTTTAGGAAGCCTATGTTAATGTTAACTCCTTTCCTTCCGCCTACATTTAGCCCACCCTTACTAATCCCTCTCCTGCTTTTGGACAATACTTATGTCCAACAAAATTATTATTTTTTAACCCCTTCAATCCCTTATCGACGTACCGGGACGTCCAAAAAACGCCCATTAAGAAACCCCTATGGACATACCAGTACGTCCAGCCCTTCGTGCAGCATCAGGGACACATCCCTGCCGCTACACGGGAGATCAGGCTGTCATTTGACAGCCTGGACTCCCCACTGACAGCAGAAGCCGACATGAAAGCCGGAAAGCTCTTACATTTCAAACGGCTCGATCGCGCGATCAGGCAGTTTCAAATGCTGACATAACCCAGAAGTTCATCGGAGGACAGGATATCCCCTGCTTTTACTTGAAAAATCTTTTACTCATTTCTAAAAGCTAATGAAAAACACTGCTAACTAGATTCTACTATTCTTCCTGAGTTTAGAAATACCCAATGTTTTTTATGTTTTTTTGCTTTTTTCTGCACGTTATGGAGCATAAGTACAAGTAGCGTTTTGCTATTTCAAAACCATTTTTTCCAAATCTGGTAATTCTTCCCCCCATGTGCTATTTCGGGTATCTTTGAAGCCGGCCAATGCAATTTACCCCATCAAACCATATATTTTTTGAAAACTAGACACCCCAGGGTATTTCGAATGCTAGTATTTTAATTCTTTCCATGCACTAATTCTACCACCAGTCTTTGTCAATCTTTGTGGTAGTCATTTTTTTTGCATTTTCTTTTCACACACATTATACTTCAAGTATGAATTAACATGCCCTGTATATGTCATTGTCATAAAATAGCCCAATATGTGTTCAGCAACATCTCCTGAGTACAGTGATACCCCCACATGAATGGGTTTGCCTGGCTGTTTGGGGGGGGGGAATGGCCACATTTGTTGAACTTTGACATTTGGTCATCCATTGCCTGTGCCTTATTTGGTACATCTTTGAACCCGGCCAAATCAGTGTGCCCTATAAAACCATATATTTTTGACAACTAGACACCCCAGGGTATTTCAAACACTGGTATATTAACTCTTTGCATGCAGACTTTTTACTACCAGCAAGTTTGCAGTAGTATTTTTCCCCACACACGTATTTACATATGAATTTACAACTCCGGGTATATGTCGCTGTCAAACAACACGCCAGTATGTGTTCGGCAACATCTCCTGAGTACAGTGATACCCCACATGCATGAGTTTGTCATGGTTTTTTGGGGGGCTAAGGACACATTTGGGACATGTGCATTTTTCAAATTGGAAATTAGAAGTGTGGTCATCATTCCCCCTGTGTTAATTGGGACATTGTTGAACATGGTTACATCAGTGGGAAATTATTTTTACATTTTACTATTTATTTCACTATTTTCACTATGATTATTATTATTTTTTTATTTTCCTAATCACATTGTGATTAGAAACATTGTGATTAGAAACCAATGCTGAATGTAGGAGTAAAGTAGGATTTTTTAATAAAGGCAGTGTTAACTTTGATATCATTTGCATGGTCTTTAAAGGTTCTTCTGTTCCGGGTTTGGGATGTGCACTAAGAAGTGAAGGCCTATCTGGGCGAGGTAGGGAAACCTTATGTCATATGCCTGCTATGTATAATTTGATAATGTTGGGGGAAGGTTGAAATTTAATGTTGCAGTAGGTGGCAAAAGGTAGAACTGAACCGCTGAGCAGCTCTATCTAAAAGAGCCTCCCTGAACATGAAACTAGTACAAAACAGGACACCATCCCTGCCTCCATCCTTCCCTGCACATTAAATGAGATGAGCTTGTGAGCAGCTCGATTTAAACGACCCCCCTTCCTCCCTGCATATGGAACGAGTAGAAAACAAGTCCCCCTTCCTCCCTCTGCTGAGCAGCTCTGTCTAAAGGAGACCCCTCCCCCTCGCACATAAAATGAGCAGAGCTGCTGAGCAGCTTTGTCTAAACAAGCCCTCCTCCCTACCTGCACAGCTGCCAAGAATATCGAGAATATAAGAAATTAGTGCTTACCCAGTCTAAAGGTGGATAAAGGAGGGTAGATGCTGAATGAGAATGTTGGGAGGCAGAGAGAGGTGAGAGACTAGACGAGTTGCAGCGAAATGCACAAAGCAACAAGACGCCCCAGAAGTGTAAACAAGATGCCTTGGGAGTGTAAACAGAATGCCCTGCAAGCTCTAACGAAACGGCCTGCAAGTGCCAAGGAAACACCCTCAAACAGCTAATGAAAAACCCTGAAGGAGAGGGTCCTAAAGAGGGTATAAATACCCCTCATACAAATACAGACTTTACATATATTCTCTAGAAAATGGAAAGGTTCACACAAATTGAAATCTTCATTGCGTTACATACGAAAAGTAGAAGGGCCATCTGTGACCTCAAGAAAATAAATCTAAAATTCTCCTCTGAATACATGAAAAAAATGGAAGCTTAAATTTTAGAATCCATGAACTGTTTCAGTTGTGTTTTTTTTCTCCTTAGAAATTACTTGGGTAATTGGAAAAATGACTTAGAATATATAGTCACCCTATTCATGTCAGCAGTAAATATTCACGCCCAAAGAACACCATTTCATTCCAACCAATGTCAAACAGTACATTAACACTACTGATGAAGTGGGCACTCATATGTCAGCAAAAAAGCAATAAAGAAACAACTCGACAGAAATTCCAATAGCCCTAGGAATTGTAACCAAGGTACACTGCTTTCTTTCTTATCCTCCTAATAATTTATATTCCGCAGCACTGATGTACTACAGTGATCTGGGCACGGCTGTATAATACAGACACATTGATTTCTAATGCTAGTACACGGAGTTCCAGGTGCTCTGTCGGGAAGAACTGTAAATCTATTTTTGTGTTACAATCAAGCAAAATTGTATTCGAGGAGGGCTGGTACCTTATTTGTACTAGGAGCCATACTGTATAGCCAAGCAGCCCCTCAATAAGATCTTACCTACGTGCTAATGCAATAAATGCATGCAATAAATGCATGAACATGTACAGGCAAAAACACGCAAGTAAGCTTCCTATCTGCTTGCCTGGCTTCCTATCTGCTTGGATGCAGTGCGAGCAGCCACTACTACCACTGTACATGTGACAGTATATGACCCCATTGAGTTCCTCCTTCCCATTGAGTGCTGCTTTGGGCAGTGAGGAGCATGGACAGTTGGGAGAGATCCACTGAGCTGACATTACAATGCAGAGAATAAATAAATACAGGTTGAGAGTCCTGATCCATTTTGCTTAAATGGTTAGGAAGGTTCAGGTTTATTTTTTTATTTTCGTCCCACGTAAACAAGCAGGGAAATTGGAGTGACTACTTAACTTGAACTAGTATATGCAATGCTCCATAAGACCTTGCTTTGATGCATTAGAACACTGATTATCCTTTGCTGGCCATACAGCAGTTTTACTATTGTAATTGCTTTATTATTATAATTAGATAACTTTGCTTCTTGGACCATTTTAACATTTCTCAAATGATCCCAAATCTTGAAGGTCCCAGCTTTATGATAGCACACACAACAAAAGCCAATGTGTTCCCTTAAGACACTGCTAGCAACAGCCGCCAAGGTGCACTTAGAGAACCACAGATGGGCGCACTTCAGTAATCACAAATGGACCATGGTTTTATTTAGGCAGGAAACCCACTTATTTTGAACATTAAAAGGTCATGGCTCATCAACAAGATTCTAGCAGGGAAGCTAACTCCAAACTGATTCTACATACTTGACATTTTGTTCCTTTATTATATATATATATATATAAAAGAGAAAAAGGAGTTTATGAGGTCACTTCCTGCAAACATACGGTCCTTGATCTCCTTCAGTAGAGAGCTGATACAGTGTGTTTATTTACAGATAGATAAGTGATTAATATGACCTTCTTCAGGATCCAGCTGACTTACTTTTTGATATGTTTTTTTTTTCTCATTACATGCCTTTTATTAAATAACACAAATTAATCACAATATGATCTAGGGACACTTCCATAAGCATAATTAGGATTAATGCTTTTCACTTATTGCAACGTGTTACAGAAATTGCGTGTAAACTGAAAGCTTACTGTGGCTGGAGTCAAACATTGGTTAATATAATGGAGGTGAAACAAGATAGACCTTGAAGGATATTGGAAAATGACTGTAATGGCAGGACGGCTTGGGGCGGCAGGAATGTGATCTTGAAGAAATACTAATAGAGCACAGTATATTCATTATCAAGCAGATCATTGTGTAAAAATATCATATTTATCGGGTATTTTCTAATACAGATGGCAAAAACCCTTGATTGCACCTGATCTTAAAGGGACATACATTAAAGTGTTTGTGATGTCCACCTTGGAAATTGTTGCAGGGCCTGCAGAAAATGTGAATTTGTTTTGCTAACCTCTTTCACTTTGTGATTTTATGTCTTATAATTTCCCTTTTCATTAGCCCCTTGTTTCTGTTTTTTTGTGTTCGTTTCTAGTGTTTTATATTTTATGTTCCCTTTCTCACATTGTGTTGTTTTATGTTTTCCTCTATTCTGTCCCTCAAACATCCAAGTATAGGAACAGAAATGACATTATCATGATTGGAAACTCTCTGCCTACCCGGAGCCCCATTGCGAGATGCGGGTCGGAGCTCCTGCTGACGTATAGGCATTATAGTACAGGAGACCAGCCGATAACCATGGGGCTTTTTTTAGGCCCTCTTTTCAAGTGACTGGAAAATGTATATTTTTATTATACCTGAGACTTTACAACTCCTGAAAGCAATAATAATTTGGATCTTAAAAGAAACAGTTGGAGTAAGTTTATTACACATGAGAATTATCATTAACCAAAAAATAATATTGCACAACAGTAAATATATGACCATAGTGGGATTGTCACAGCCAATTTAATCTGTCGTTATTCAGTAGTTAATAAATGTCACAAGCAGAGGCTTATTATTTCTAAAACTAGAGGATTGTTACTTCACTGAGAGGAAGGTAGCTAATACAACGAGGGAATTAGACATGCATTTCATAGGGATAAAGGCTATCCTAAATCTAAGACAAGACCAGGGACTGATTAAGCTAAATGAGTTGAGTGGGTCTTATGCGACGTCAAATTCTATGTTTCTGTTATTGCTTGGAGAAATGATCCGCAGCCATTTTGAGGCGTACAGCTTCCATTCCAACAAGATAAATAGCTTGGGCCAATGTGTCAGTTTAAGGGCCAGTGGGCTTTTAATTTGCTTATATAAGTATTATGCTAATTAGTTGAGCACCTGGCACATCACAGGCAAGGACCTTTAATAACCCTGAGGTAAGCCCCGAAAGGTTAATTGGGAGAAAAAATAATGCCCGAGTCTGCATAGTGTATTAATATTTGCAGAACTGTATATGTTATTTAAACAGCTAGATGTGACATTTAAATCTGGGCTTGTCTCGCTTATTCGGGCTTGCTGTTTTTATGTCAATTAGAAAGAATGACCTGGTTATAGTGTTCTGTGTATGTGGGAGGATTTATTCCAGAACAGCCAGCATTGGGTACTTGACATATTCAGAGTCAGTGAGTGTAGAATCCTTTTTTTTCTGTTTCTCCCTCATTTACTCAGCCACACGACAAAGAGCTTGCTCTCTGAGCTGTCTCTTCACATTTGATGCCAGAAGGTTAAGGCAAAGAGAACGAGCTTCAGAGCCAGTTTCTTCTTACTGTAACAGGATTAAGGCTTGTTACTCAGAAAGGGAAACAAAGACCTAACAATGAACTTGGTGCACTTTAAAAAAAGTATAGTATATCTAGAAATCATATTAAAGTTTGTCATGTGTATGACATGAACGTGCTCCTTTCATTGTTCTAAAAAACTCCAAGACAAACATGATTTGTTTTTCTTCTTTTATACCCCCTATGTAAAGAAATGAGAGTATGTTTACAGGCAGAGTTGAGTCTGGTTCGGGGTGGAATTGGGACAGGACCATCTGTAATTGATGCTCGACTCCTATTTTCTTTCTCACATACACAAGAACATTCTCAAAAGGTTCTCCCAAACATGGCTGCCCTACTGCTAATCACTCAACCCAGAGGCCCCTTCAGTCCAAAAGTAAGATATTTCTTCCACAGTGTATTAAGAATGTCTCAATGTCTGGTTTACAGTTAAGTGTTATTTCCTGTTAGACATTACTGATATTCAAAATATGAAATAGCTTAATAATTCCTACCTTATACAAAGTGTAAAGACATACTTCACACTTCTTGTTTTCTACAATCACAAATTGAATGAGGCTTTAATACAGTAACACAGTCTATTTATCAATTAAATATGTACATATAACATATATATATATATATATATAGAATAAATCTTTAGGAATACTGTTTACAATTTAATAATTGAAAAATGAATAACTTAAGAAAGTATTAGTAGGGTAAATAATGACAATGTAATCTTAAACCATATTAGCATAAAGGTTAAATAGACAAGGAAGAAAGAAAGAAAGAAAGAAAGAAAGAAAGAAAGAAAGAAAGGGAAAGTGAGAGAGAAAATAAGAGGTCCTGGCAAACAACAACATAGCAACTTAAATTGTATAAAGAAAATTAAATCTTGATAATTGGTAACATGTATAAAGTAACAGGTATTATAAGATAATATAGAGTCACAAATGCTATTGTATACAGAGATGTGATAGTTAGTCTAATAATAACATACTCCTAGTGTAATGGTAGGTAAGAATGAACTTCCTTAGCATGAAGTGTTTTAATAATTAATAGTCAAATGGCAATTAATCCCTGCTAAGTTTAATGTACTTAAGGGATGTAAACAAAATATATAGATATATATATATATACCTTATTTGTTAGCAGGGAGTTGGCAAATTATATTACAGTCAGAGATGGATTATTACATGCGCATGGCGAAAGGGCATCACTTTTCTGGGGAAAAAACAGCCATTGTAGTCACCCTAGTGCGTATCCTCCCGAAAGTGCCATTTTTTGCTGTCCTGATAATTTGTGATGTTTAGGTACATAAGTGACACTTTAACTGTTCCAATAGCAATATAATATTTACACATATTGAAAGGGTAAATGTGTATATCTGTTTGCGTATGCAGAAGCTGTTTGAGTTTTCTACTGTGTGTGAAATATCTTTAGACATGTCTAAACATTTGTAGACAAAGTTTTTATGGTCTGGAATGCCATACCCTATTTAATCAATTAGTAGAAGGTGTTTACTGTAGCTTTTTTTTTTTTTTTACTGCGGTCACAGGGAAGAAGTTGCAGCCACATATTTGAGTTTAGACAGTGAGTTGAATCGCAAACTATGCATTTCCACTACCATTAACACCAATTAATATTTAGATTGGTCATTGGGGTGCTTCCAGGGATCTGTTGACTGAGTATTGTGAATCTCAATTATTCTCCATCTGCTAGATAATCCCAGTGACCTTTTATATTTTTTTCTTTCTGTTCCAGCACAAACATTCCAAAATGCTCAGCGAAGAATTCATATCACAACAATAATTGAAACATTAACAGTGGGTAATGTACTTAAACTAATACAACTATGCTTTTTTTTTTATTAAAACGTTGCTCCAGATTTTTATGACTGCTCGCCTCCCCCGTTTACTAAATGAAGCTTAACCTGTGAAGCGCTCAATGGGTTCACATTAAACTATACTGCATTTCCCTTTGAAATGACAGCATAAAACAGGAGACACCAATTATCATTCAGCAACTGGTTGTAAACAAATTGGCTTTGCGACTAATTACTTAGACAATCTAATAAAGCGATGTTATCACTGGTAAAATGCATCCTTCCCCAAGATACACAATTAACCGGATTATTTCAAGCAAGCTGGTAATGCTTGATTCTAATTGTCCCATAATGTGAAATTAGAATGTGTACTGTTGCCCCCATCGTGTTCCTGCAGCCTGCAATTTACACTCCGACTTAGAACATGGCATCATCTCTCTTGGGTTTCTCTTCTTAATTTTTGCGACTGCGTGCACGTACTGGAGTGTTTATCTTTTTTTTTTGCCCATTTGTGCCAGGATAGTCAGAAAAGCAGTTGGTTCATTATTTATTTTTCTTCAGAAAATAGGACCAGAGTTTTAGTTCCACAGCTCCATTTATGAGGCTGGATTATCAACAGAGGAACAATACAATATCTTGGTATATTCATCAACTGTTCTGTTTCTTATTCCGTGTAGGTAAACTAGGTAACGTACGGTAGTCTTTGGAATTTTCATCAAACAGTAAAATATTGCAGAACGTTTGAGAAATACAACCCATGAAAAACGGTAGCGTGCATGCCACATAATAACCATTCAAGGTGTTGATAAATGCACTCTTTAGTACTTTAAGTGAAGGTGGTGCGCTTCTTCGTTGGAAAATATTTTCAGTAATTAAATTGTGTGATTAATGTTCCTCATTTATCAAATAATCCTGAGAAATCATTCCGGATTGTCAACATTTGATGGAGCCAATTCCATATAAAGGAACCTTTTAGATTCAATGCCTTGTTAGAAGGTTCTGTAAATAATTTATTTAAAACCAAATTCATACATAGAAAATATTCAATCGTTAACAGTAAGCATGTGCAAATGGGCCAAAAACAATTTGGACAAATGTTTTGGTATGTTATTGGCCCATTTGTTTCTGTTTTCCCTGCCCGTTTGTTTTGGCCAAAAATTAGTGGACATTTTTAATTTGCCCACATTCACTCTGACTGACTCTTTCACACTCTGCATGTTCCTTTGCATCTTCTAGCTTCTCTTTTCTATTCGCTCTTTAATCCTTAATTTGCTATCTCCTTTCTTCGTCCCCTTGCTTATATAGGGCAGCAGTTGGGATTTCTGTATTTTTTGTGCATATTTGCAGGCTTTG
>VKOC01006389.1:0-29482 GCA_009364415.1 Spea multiplicata
ATATATACACAGACATATACATACACACACATACATATATACACATACACATACATATACATAATGTTTTCCTACCTTTCCTCTGTTCTTTTTCCTCTTCTTCTTCTGTCCTGTCCTTCCGGTGCAGTAAAGAAGGTGGGCGGGGCTTCAGTGCTGTGTGCCGGGATCTGACATCAAATCCCGACGCACAGCATCAGTTGCCGCGCGCATAGCAAGGGAGCAGGATCGGAGGTCTGTATTAACAGACCTCCCGCTCCCTTGATTGATTTTAAGCCGGTTGGGGTGAGATTTTTTATCTCCCCAACCGAGCTTGCTCCTCCAGCGGCGGACATTAATGTCCGTCTCTGGAGGAGTGCCAGGAACACCCTGGACGGACTGCCCGTCCCCCCCCCAGCTCCCCGTTAGGTACTGTGCGCACGATGTTAGGTCGTGTGCGCTCCCTCAAAAAGTTCTGTGCGCGCGCACAAGCGCACAGCTTAGAGGGAACAGTGGCTAGGAGCATGCCCAGGTAGAAATAGGCTCATGATCACAAAGCAAGCCACAGGCGGGGCAGAGGAACACTGTCATATACACATAAAATACAATTAATATTATATATATCACATTATTATTATTATTATTATTATTATTATCTTTATTTATATAGCGCCAACAATTTACGCAGTGCTTGTTTCAAACATATATTCAGATGGGACTTCACAAGACTAGAATTGACAGATGAAGACGAACCGATACATTAGGTGGAGAGAACCCTTCTCACAAGCTTACAAACAAAAACAAAAAGAGCTACACACCAATTCACATATACACACAGTCACATACACATAAAATGCATTTTATCTAAATTATTATGTAGCCTTGGGAACCATGTTGATTTCAGATTTACCGACATGAGCAGTTTCAGATAATTAACTCCTCTATCACATAGACAAACACAGTCACACACACATACCCATATATGCCCACCGATGTCTGTGTGCAGTCCAGACTGCGTCCCGCAAGGGTAGCCGGAGTGAAGATGTCCCCAGGTATGCACACACCTGGTGCTGGCTGCAGCTTACCCTGAGCTCAGTGTGAAGGAGGGCTTTTGAATTATCAGCCAATCCATTGTCCTGGATTGAGGCTGCCCAGGATTTAAAGTCCCATTGCGGGGCTGTCCAGGGCAATCTGGTATATATGTGGTCACCCTAGCCATGCATGCAATGTCGATGAGGAGATAGAGAAACCAGCAACCCTAAAGCCACTAAAGGGCATGGTTAGGCACACTGCCTTCCACAGGCAAGACCACTATCCTGACTAACACAGACAGCTGTGTTCAAAACTTGCTATATGATGGTTTTGATACTCATGCCTCTAGGTTCTTACCTACTCAAGTTAAATAGTTCCTACATTTTAAATCAAGTATCTATAAAACCATATCTATCTATATCTTTTATTTCTATTGCGCCAACAATTATGCAGCACTTCTCACACAATGTACATCGAAAGGGTATGACACAAACCGATATAAAATAAAGAAGACCCCGTCTTACAATTTGTTGTCTGGTCAGCGTTCTTCTTGTTATACACACTAATACATTTGGATAAAAACCACTTAATATTACTACAAAATGTTGGCTGTGGTATAACTAGGCCTATGGTTTCACAAAAATGAAACCATGGAAAATGCATTTGTATTTGGCTCCACCTAGTGACAAACTGAAGCAAATAGACCACAAAAGTATGCTATGCCAAGCTCAAGAACAAACAAGAAACCATATAATATTTTTTTGGTAATGTCCAAATTATCAATAATAATCTGTAGTAATTTTGTAGAGGTATTAACAGTCATCCTATGATAAAAGTCCAGGAATATTAGAAACAAGCTAGGTTATTTGTAGTAAACGTTTTTGGTGAATATTAGATTTAGATAGGGAAACTGGAGTCCTTTGCTGAAGTCAAGAGGCTTTTGGGATTCCTTTGATCTCTTCTTCAGATTGAAATACTGAAATGTGTTGAATGGCAGGAATAACTTCTATAATTACCTTTTTATTATGACCTTTTCTTTACAAAGCATATAAACTCATATTACACTGCAGGCAAAAACATATATTAGAGAAACAACTAATAGCGTAGTAGTATGTACAGACAACCACGCTGTATGTCTATTATATGCACTCACAATGTATACCCGTAAAGTCAGGCCTCATGTGCATCAAATGCTCCAGGTGGATGTGTGACAAAATATATGAAAAGAAGCAGAAAACAGATAGAGACCACAATGGTGTGATATCAAACGATATTACATTAGTTGTTTCTCTGCTTTATTTTTTCAACCGGTATACACGAGCGCCCCCCTAGTGGTCTCTTTTGCCTATTACAAACACCCGGAGAGTGTTTTTTACGGGCTGCAGCTGGGTATCCGGTCATCAAAACAAAGGGAAGTATATTGTTTTTTCCTTCTCTATACCCTATTCCACACTGGTTTTCACAACTTTTTTTGGTAAAAACATATATTACACTGGTATATTTATACACAGCTCGGATTAAGCTGTTAATAGTTTTAGCTAATGGCACAGATATTCAATATTCAATAACATGGAATAGTATACAAAGTTACTGCACAATAAATTGACATATTTCTAGCTAGCAAACACATTATATGAATTAATTTTGTGTATGCACATACATATTTATTTTACCATTAGTGAACATGGTTTAGACATTTACTATATACCGGTAGATAATTTGTATATTCATGAAAAGTCAGCTTGCTGTTCATGTGAACACTGTGAGCCTCCAGGCAAGTTGTCATCAAGTTAAAATTGACATTTGTTGAGTTTGCACTTTGTAGCTGCCATATTGAGTGCTGTCAAGTTAGTTGTTGAGTCTGTCAGTCAAGTTGGTCATGCAAGTTTGCATTCACTTCAGTCATGCATGTCTGACAGTTGTCGGTCAAGTTAGTTTTCATGTTTACTAGTATTGATGTTCATGATGTTCAGGACTGACTCATCTCATGGAAATTCAAAGTACTAGTAACTAGTAATTTAGTAATTAACTCGACTCTAAATCTGCAAAATACTATGTTCACAATTTTAACTAGTAATTCATTAAGGTTATGTCAAATTGAGTTTACTTGACTTTGGCCACTAGCCTTTTCCATCACCTGACAAGTATGATTTAATTAAGATTGGCAAGAAATAGTGCATGTAGTGCAATGTATAGTGGTACAACCACCATTGCCTAAGGAATACATATATATACAGTATATAGTAGTTGCTGTATAGTTCTCAAGTGGAGAAGAGTTGATCCTTATTCACCCTGGTGCAATCTAGGGCTATAAGTATCTCCTCTGCTGGACTTCTAAAACAGCGTTGGGAAATATTTATTTAAAATAAATACTCATCATAGCAACCCATTCCATGTTCTTTCTGAATGTTCAACAGTTGAGAACCTGCTTCAGAAGTGATAAGTATAAATATTGTCTTATGTGTTTTGTGCTTGGGTGAAGATTTATAAAAGGCCATAACCAGTTTTTAGATTTATAGTCCTATGTGGGAACTAAATAACATGAAACATTTTCACTAATTTCACTTTGTGTGTTCTAGGGTAAATCATATGCCTTCAAAGGTTCCTTCCCTCCAATGTGGAACCCTATTGTCTATTTGGATTACAATAACCTGTGGAGGACCATGGATAAAATGGGAGAAGAGGTATGACTGCAAAAATAGAATACATAGATACTGTCACTAATGGTGGTTCAGACTGTGGATCCACGCTGCAGTACCAGGAAAGGCGCCCCAAGCGGTGATGACGGGCAATGCTGGAACTGATGGTACTAGGAGCAGACAATCGGATTGTCGGGGTCACGAGCAGAGGTCAGGACTGGTAGCAAACACGGATAGTCGGGGTCACGAGCAGAGGTCAGGGCAGGCAGCAAA
Source organism: Spea multiplicata (assembly GCA_009364415.1). NCBI lineage: Eukaryota > Metazoa > Chordata > Amphibia > Anura > Pelobatidae > Spea > Spea multiplicata. The sequence continues at coordinate 3,921 of VKOC01006389.1, forward strand.
CAACGGATAGTCAGGTACAAGCTGAATTCAGTTAAAGGCAGGCGGCAAACAACGGATGGTCAGGTTCAAGCAGAGTTCAGCAACAAAAAGGCAAATCAGATTCAGGAATGCTAGTGTAGGCAATAAAGGCTCTATCACAGGCAAGGGATAGCTCTAAACTGAGGGTTTAAATATCCCTCCATCTCTAGATCCTCCTACCCACCTAATTAAGGGGGAGGAGGAAAAAAGATAAAAGGTCCCTTTAACTCTTAATGAATATTCATGAGATAGCCGTTTGCGCATGCGCGAAAGGCTCACATGACGTCTCGGCGGGCGTCCCGCCTAGATCACTCGATCCACACGGGGGCGCGCGTCCCGCGGCAGAACAGACCTCGTCGCGTTTCCCGCGAGCGGGACGAGCCGGGAGCTGCCTGCGCAAGCTGCGTATCGGCTCCCCCGCATGAGGACACCGCGGATCCGCCGGCGAGGTAACAGATAGCTAATTATGTCATTAATATATATTTAACCACTGGGCGCAGAAATGAAGTCAGCCATCAATCAACTGCTTAAGTCTACATTTATCTGAATATCTGTGTAATTGAATATATGGATATCATAGTTATCAAATGCATGGTCGTCAGAGACACATAATTGTCAGAAACAAAATGGAACACACTTTTTTTTTAGAAGCTCCGAATGTTTGCTGGGTAGCAAACCTTCCCATACCTGCCAGATTTTCTATAGTGCCTAAATTAACCATTGATCCAGATTAACAATCCATGGGGTCCTAGGCAAGGTACCAATACCCATACATGAGAACGTTTGGGCTAGCTGGAGCCTACCCTTGTGAGACGTGGCCAGGACTGCCCAATGACGTCAGTGGGGGGTCCCGCTGATGTCTGCGGGGTGTTCTGTTGATATTGGGGGAAACACTCCCATTTAAAAGGGAAATGGGTGAGGAGTGGGGCATGTCAAGGCGCCAGAGGATTTGAGTATTGACCCGTAGAACCGGATAAGCAGTCAAACCCAGAGGGTTTCCAGGTATGCCAAAACCCCTCCCAAACGCTTTTCATAAGGTGTAGTTTGATACAACAACCCATATCTTCCCTATTAACACCAAGCTGTTTAACTAAGCTTTCAATTTCCCTTCTTATCATTCTCTCTCGCCATTAATGTTTGAGCAATATGTCCATGTGCTAGCGTTGGCAGAGATATGTGAGGTACAGAATCCACAAGTCCTGTATAAATGCAAAATGAAGGAAATGTTCTGAGATAACACTGGGTGAAAAAAGGTAGGTAATCTTTAATTCCATCCACAACACTAAACAATTATTTCCTTTGACCACAGCTACCTTAAAAAAACGTAATTAGCAGGCGAATAATGCCTCGAAAAATATATTTGTTGCAGATTCCTAATGAGGCTCCTTGGATGGCTCCGCATGCAGATGAATGGGATAAAATAACAATGAAGGAATTAATTGATAAACTCTGCTGGACCAAGTAAGATTTAATCATATAATATACTTTATTCTAACAAACTGCAGAGTGAGCATTTTTCTATAAATCTGAAAATTGTATTACCGTATTTGAAATAGGAATCGTAAGACATATAGTTTAAGATTATCTGTTCTGCAAGCATTTTATTTTCTCTACTATCAGTTTTATGAAAATGTTTCTAATTACACAGTATTAGTGAAAACCTATGTGCTTTATAAGATGTTTTGAAACCTATATACAAACATGCAATATGTTTTTTATAGTTTATGAACATTTGGAGAACTGGGAACTTGACAAGTTCCAACAGGACTCACCAGTTTAAAAACGGCTTCAGTGGGGCTCTGATTTAATGTCATCCATCTTCAGATTGAGGGGCAGTGTGTGAACATGCATCTCCCCCACCCAGGTTCTATGTATGTCACAGCCCTAAAAGGCTAACTTGGCCTAGCCCCATCCTTGATTATGCATGGTTAGTCATTGTCCCTATGTACAGTTATCCCATACTCACAGCTACACCACCTTATATGAATGGTGTGTGTATATGTGTGGCACCTTAAAGATGTTTTGTTGGCTTCATTGGGGTGGATCATTGGGGTGGAACATTTGGAGAGCACGAATGCTTCATTCCCACTCACAGTGGGTCCATGCTAGATCTTGCAAGAGACTGGATGTTTGGATCCAAGCTGCATCAGGTGCAGGTGCCGGACATTTAAAACTTTGGAGGTGGGAAGTTAAGAAGTTCCCCTGTGCTCCAGGAGCAAGCGAAGGTTCTGAAGATCCCTGAGCCCAGTGTGGCAATACCTGCCTGCACCTGGGTGTCACAATGTGTGTGTGTAATATATATATATATATATATAATCGTTTTGCTCTGATAAAGAATTTTCATCTATTTTTTCAAAAGCAACTTAATTGCTAAACTGTTGCCTTTCCATGTTTAACACATAATTCATGGACAACTCCCCAAGTAGCTGAACTCATTGTATTTGCTAAACAGTGTTATGTAGTGGCCCCTCTCTTATGAAAATGAAGTTGATGAGATGAAACTGTGCTTTAATAAAACGCCATTTATGAAGGGCCAAAACCGGTAACATTCTCATGCAAGAAGGCCCAAGTTTGCATATATGAAAAAGTTTTACCAATATGCTAACTACATGCATTACACTACACATGTGCCCTACTTTCCACAAGTAATCACTAGACATTTGCAATGACTCATTACTCCCATGTATAAAGTACATTTAAACCAAATTAAAATACGACATAAGGGATTATGTTTCAGAACAGAAACCTTTCCTTATAAATCTACTTCCTGTAGCATATTTGCAATATATTTGTAGAATATTTGTACTAGCATTTTTTTGTTCATGTGGTTGTTTTCTGTTTCTTTCGTAGTACAGCAAAGAAGTTTGCTACCCTTTTTGTGAATGTAAATGTGACCTCGGAACCCCACGAAGTGTCAGCCCTTTGGTTCCTATGGTATGTAAAACAGTGTGGAGGAACCACCAGAATATTTTCAACATCTAATGGAGGACAGGTAAGAATGAAAAAAAATATATGGTGAACTTTTTAAATGAGTGCTGCTACATACACCATTTCTGGGATATGGTGATATCATGAAATAATTTTATGCTATTTTAAATTTATTTTTTATTTTATGATTTGAAAATTGCAAGAAAGTATTATTTTCATTTCCCAAGGAGAGAAAGTTTGTTGGTGGATCTGGACAGATTAGTGAAAAGATGGCAGATTTTCTACAAGGACGTGTAAAGCTACAAAGACCCGTAGTACGCATTGATCAGTCAGGTGATCAAATAACAGTGGAAACACTAAATCACGAAATTTACGAGGTAATCAAATCAATTACTGTTTTATTCATTGTGATAATTGGTATAATTATTGTTTGTCTTCTGACAGATTACTATTACCAGTATTTTTCTTAAGGCCTAGGGTGCAGCACAACAAAATACTGCCAAACTCCATTTTGTTTGTTATTGTTTCTAGGCCAAATATGTTATCAGTGCCATTCCACCCGCTCTTTGCTTGAAAATCCATTTTAAACCTGAATTGCCACCACTGAGAAACCAGCTTATCAATCGTGTCCCCATGGGCTCCGTAATAAAGTGTATGGTCTACTACAAAGAAGCCTTCTGGAGGAAAAAAGGTGTATTCACAGTATTTCATTTGATTGTTCTCACTATGTATAGAAATACAGTTTTTTTCTGTAGCATTGTACAATGGGAAGATATTTTAAGATTTAATAACACAAGGTGTGTAGGAGGCTATGCTGAAAACTTCTATACCATGAAGGACATAACACAGCTTTCTAGAATATGTGCAATTTACCATCAAGAAAAATGTGAATCCTACCAATGCCTCAAGAAAACAAAATTAATTTGTTATTATTTAGTGTAGAGTTGTCATCATTATTTATTCAAGCATTCTGATTATTACCTTTATTTTAATGGAATTGAAGACCAGAGTCCAGGCTATATTTTAACATTTCAAAGCATACATCTTTTTCTGTGATCACTAAAATATTAAAACACTCTCTAAAAAACCTGTCTGTATATGGTTGACCTTGGGAAGCTGGGAAAACTCTGGGTAATAAATGACTGATGATTATAATTATTAGCAAAAAAAATGTAAACACTAATATATATATATATAATGGTCATTGCCTTGTAAGATGGAGTCCTAGGCATATAAATGTTAAGGCCTTCCAAGTTTCAAGTTTTTTAGACATTTGTGGTGGCCTGCAGCTCTCATATAATATCCCAGCCCACTGATGTTGAGTGATTAAGCAATAATTTATTGCAGTAATGTGAAAATATTTAGCTCATTATTTCTTTTTTAGATTATTGTGGAAGTATGATTATAGAGGATGAAAATGCAGCCATTGGACTTACTCTTGATGATACGAAGCCAGATGGCACAGTACCTGCTATAATGGGGTATGACACTTCACATCACTGAAAAAACATAGAATATACAACTACCATTAACAAAAAAGTTCAGTTTTGCATGCATAGGAACCTGTAAAAAACTAAAAATAGCAAGCTGTGCTCGTTAGGGAGACAGGACAAACTCTAGAACATGGGGAGCATGTCAAATGATAGGCTGTCATTTAATATGAGATGCAATTTAAAATGCCTTTTGCATCTTAGAAATCTAACTTGCTTAATTACAATAGAATACCTTGTGCTTTTGTGTCATCACATCTTCAGTAACTGCGATTTCCTCCTTATTGACAATTGCACTGCTTACAAATTTAGTAGAACTTTACAGTTCAGTTCAGAGTTTCAGAACTCTGTTTCATAAAAAAAAACACGTTAAATTGTATGTTTACATCCAGATTATAAACCACATACAGTGCCATCCACAAATATGGCCCTCCTTGGTAAATATGAGCAAAGAAGGCTGTGAAAAATTGTCTTTATTGTTTAAGCTTTTGATCTTTTCTTCAGACAATACACAAAAATCTCTGTTCGTATGAATAGCAAACAATTGCAAATAATACATTAAAAAGAAAAAAATGAAATTTGCTAAATATATACGTGCTACAAATACTGGTACCTTTTTAGTCAATAATTTGTGTTATCTCCCTTTTCCAAGTCTTCTCCTATAATGTCTGATGAGGTTGGAAAATACATAACTCCAGATCCTTCACATTTCAAGGTCGACGCTCAGTTCATCTCACAAGTCAGGGGGACTGAGGTGGCCATGGTAGGACCTTGTTTTTGCAGTTAGAAAACCATTTTGACTTTGATGTATATTTTAAATCATTGCCCAGATGGAAGATCCAATCATTGCCCATTTTAAGCTTTCTGGAAGTAGCAGTCAGGTGTTCAATTGATATCTGTTGATATTTGATCCATGATGCCATGTATCCTAACAAAATGTCCATGTCCTCTGGCAGAAAAACAGCCCCAACACATGAAACAGCCACCACTATATTTAACTGTGGGCATGAGGTACTTTTCCATTTGGCTAACCTCTGGTCTTGGTTGCCAAAAAGTTCTTTTTTTGGTTTCATCTGAACCCATTAAGACCCAATCCCAAATGAAGTTCCAGTAGTGTCTGGAAAACTAAAGATAATTGAGTTTGTTTTTGGATGAGAGTAGAGGTGTTTTTTTTAATCTCTTCCAAATAACTTGCTGATTTAGGTGACGTCAGATTATAAATCACAGTTGGACAATTTTCTGTTCCTAGTTACCCAGGTATACTAAAACATGTAATATATATATATATATATATATATATATATATATATATATATATACACATACACTTTACATTTTTCTCATGGGAATTCATTGAGGTACCATTAATTGTGGCAGACATATATTTAACCAATTTGTGTTGTGTTCGTAATTGTTTAATATACATGAGAGTCAAGTATTTTTGAAGAAAAGATCAAAAGGTTAAACAATAAAGACAAATTTTCACAGCATTCTTTCCTCATATATATCGCTAAGTGTAAAGTGATGTCGTTTTATTATAGGAAGAGGATTTTATTGTTAATATCGCTGTTTTAAAAAATATTATTGACTGTATATCCTTATATATTTACACTCTTTGTTGCTTTGATTAGCTTTATTCTGGCCCGTAAATCAAGAAGACTGGCTCATCTCACTAAAGAGGAGCGGTAAGATTAAAATGATTTCTTTGTTTCTTTTTTTGTGTTATATAGTGATATTATTTCCAAATAAAAAATTACATTTTATTCTAGAGGATACATGATTCTAAGCTGATCCCTACTCTATGGTGCTTGTAAAGGTTAATTTCATACTTTTAACTATAGAGATCCTGAAATACAGAAGCTCAATATCTAAACAATCATTAGTATTAAGAGTATTATATTTTGGTCTGTTTATTATTTACATTTCATTCATAAATACATAATTTCATGTATTCAACATCACAAGTAATGGATATAGTTTTACATAAAACATAAATTGTACTTTATGCAATATATATATATATACAAATAAGCTGATTTGACATGAATGTCCCTAAATAGATATTGAGAGGAATAATACTGACTGTCACTAACATAAAATGTATTGTGTCATTTAGGAAAATTAAAATTTGTGAGCTCTATGCAAAGGTACTGGGTTCAGAAGAAGCTCTTCATGTAAGTGTTTCATTTTGTTTTAGCTATTGCATGTTTGCTGAATATCCACAATTTTATAGTATGCCCTGGGCATATGGCCCCCTCCACAGACACCAGAATCTGCAGGCAGAGTAGCCAGACCTAGAAAAAGAGAATTTAGCAGTATCTACACTGCCTGTTTTTTGTCCCTGCTGTAAAAAAAAATCAAATCTAATTTGCTCATAAAAAATCAGGTCAGTTACTAGTGCAGATCACTTTTGATAACACATATATGTTTTATAATTGATTTTGGAACAGCCAGTACATTATGAAGAAAAAAACTGGTGTGAGGAACAATATTCCGGAGGATGTTACACAGCGTACTTCCCGCCAGGAATAATGACACAGTATGGCAGGTAATGTAGAACATACGAATATACAAATATTGTTTACATATCCTATCTTGGGCCAGAACTTAAAAAAAAAAATACTAGCCTGAATACAGATTCACAATTTGCTTACATTTTTAAGCAAATAACTTTTATCAGAGAAATCGTTTGTTCTATGGGGTTTTTTTTATTAGAACAAGAGAATAAAACACAGTTACACCAAATGGTACAATCCGAGGTCTTCCATTCCCTGTTGAAGAAAACACAAGAAACTACTAAGGGGCCTTCAATGACTTTGCTAACCCTAGAAATAAAGAAGACAGTAGGAGAGAAGGTTGATCACCATGGATATTAATTAAAACTTAAGTTTCATTGTGTATGAATATAAAATCAGTGTATTAACATTCCTCTACCATTTCAACAGACTAGCAGCTAGTATGTTATAGTATTACAGTTTAATTTTTCCCCATTACCCATCAGTGAACATTTAGATATTAATGTCCCAATTCATCAGTCTTTTAAGTGTTTTTTCCACTATAAGCATCATTGCTTCTTAAAAAAAATGTTTGTCATTTTTGTAGCACTAGTCAAGTTTAATTTTATTTATTAATTTTACCCCTTTCAATTAAGTATATGTATAATGTCAAAAAATTCAAATTAATTTGATTTAACATTACTATTGTGGAAGTTGAAGATTTTTATGATTTGCAGTTACCATTACAGCAACCATTTTGTCTCGCTTGTCTTGTTTTTGTGTGGTATGTTTCCTTTTGAATAAAGATGCCCTTGCTTATTTAACTCATTGAACTGGTGTTGTCAAACAATATTTTTCTTCTTTGTTGTCATATGCAAATAATTTATCATTTCAAAGAGTTCTACGCCAGCCGTTTGGTCGGATTTTCTTTGCTGGGACAGAAACAGCAACTGAATGGAGTGGATATCTTGAAGGGGCTGTTCAGGCTGGGGAGAGAGCTGTCAGAGAGGTATCATCAATACGATTATTTGTATTGTGTGCAAATAATGTATTAAATCTAGACAGAAGAAATTATACTTTTTGAATAATTTGTATTTTATTTACTTGCATGTGGCATTTTTAATGGGGAAAATTAGGATAAACTACTATATCAGTGACGTTAAAACATTGCTGACATTCCTGCCAGCCCTTTCTAAAGTAAAGGTTTGGAGAACATTGCCACTTGGAAAAAAGTAATATTCCTTTGTAAGTTTTGTAATTTTTAATGCTGTTAGTCTTTTACATTTAGCCTGAGAACAACTTTATCTTTGTGGGTGGATTCAAACTGACTTCTCCTGATTGTTCTATTTGGCAGATCATTTATGTAAAAAATCAGCAACATCATTTGCCAGATATAGGTAGTTGAATTCAGGGAGCAGATATCAACTAAATATTTGATATTTATAAAGATGCATTTCTTGACAATTTTATAGCTTAGGTGTTTCATTGTTGATTTTTTTGCTCTAAATTAATTATATGATGGATTTGGATGCCTTGTTTCAGATATTATTTACCATGGGAAAAATTCCAGAGAGTGAAATATGGATGCCGGAGCCACCATCATTGGTAGGACATGACAAATAATATTTCTATTTTTTTCACATTTATTGGTTTGGAACGGTATGTACCTTTGTTGTTTCTTTATCCTATATTTTATTGTAATTGCTGCATAATTACCTTCTAAAACTGTTTCTGATCCAACCCCAACCGATATATAGTACCATACTTTACATACAGAACTAACTTTAGTTTTGATATTTTATTTCAGGATGTCCCAGCTGTGCCCATTAGTACTACGTTTTTGGAAAGGAACTTACCATCTGTGCAGGGTTTATTGCGAATCGTTGGCTTTTCAACATTTCTTACATCAACAGCTGTGATAGGTCTGTTTGCTTACAAGAAGGGACTGCTCAGCCGTTCCTAAAAAAATGAAAACCCTACAACTTCCTGCCTCATATATGGATCCTGAAACTCAGCTGTGAAATATCTTTTTCTGCGCAATGTAAAGCAGTATCTTAATAAAATTATTTGATCCTAAAGTTGTAATTAACAAAATTGGCATATGCTTGTTTTCCCGTATTTTAGCAGTTTCTTTTTTACTAAATATGTTATGTGTGCATTTAGAAATTATTTATATTGATGGATTGAAACTGTTTTGGCGTAGATGATTGTATTACTCCATTTAACATATTTAAGACGATTAGTGTAATTCGACCTCTACTACTGTGTCTACTTAATACGTAACACATCTTACCTCAAGACATCTAACAAAGTGGAGGTCCACTGGGAAGATATGGCTCTCTTAGACTTTATAGCCTAGGCTTTCTGAGATGTTTAAAGGACAATTGTGAGGGGAAAAATTGTACTTTAAATTCCTTAATTACTAATAACAACATAATTTCAGTAAACCTTTAATGAAAGGATATAGGAAATACCTTTACAGTATTTCAGCTCCCACACTCCCCATATAGCATGCTGGGTGCATCCATATTGCATAAAATATTTATCAGCTCACCGTGCATTCGGTAAACGTCACATGCAGACGGAGACACACATCTTTGGTCGGGGCCGACCTATATTTTATGCAATATGGATGCGCCCAACATACTATATGGGGAGTTTGAGAGCTGAGAAAAATTGATATTTCCTATATCCTTTCATTTATTTATTTATTTTTCTCACTACAGGTTTCTCTTAGCTGCTTCCTTATTTATTATACGCATGTCCTCAAGTGTTGCGAAACAATACCGATCCTTTTGTTGTTAATTATAGGTTGTCTCCAGCCTCACAGCTGTTGTACATTGTAAATCCTACTATCTTCCATACACAAAAGTTATATAAGGAAATTATACACTAAAAGTTTATAAAATTGCTGTCATTACTAAACAGTGATAAATGTTAAACCAAAATGTAAAGTATCACTTATATCACTATTACAATCTGTCACATATCTGAAATGAACAAATCTCAATAATACTAGCTATTCAAGCAATTCATTTTTTATTAGAAGAGAAGAAAGAGAGATGGATTACTGATAACTTAGTTCGTTCAAGCTATTTATTCTTCAGACATCTTGTGCACGAAGACAACCAAGAGGAGACAACCATCAAGAGACAAATTTTAATGAATCTGTTTAAACGTATGATTGGAATCTTGCGAACATCTGTGTAATCTTTTATTAAATACACCACATGATCACAAACCAGGCAGAACTTGGTATTTAGAACAAAGCAAATAAAAGATTCCTATAATAATCTCTTATTAAAAGTCCATTAAAATGGAGTTCAATATTCATTGATAAATAAACAAAATATGGACTGAGGTGCAACTACAGGATATTAATCTATATTCCACCAGAATATAAAGCATTTGTTTGCAGTTCTTCTAAAAAGTTTTCTAACTTTCATAATCTTTTATGAGCCTTGGTTTCTCTCTTTAACAACCTTTGTAAGTAATTTTATTTCTGTCAACAACGGCTCAGATGGTGAATAACAAAAATGTATAGGACGTCAAGACAATGCATAAAATGTTAAAATGCAGTATCAGTGGGTAACATTGCATTTTTTACATATTTGTGTACTTATCTTAATAGTGTGTTCTGAAAGCATTAGTGTTGATTACTGTAATATGACAAAAAAATAGCAGTCTGTGGTATAGTATGAGGTTTTGAATGCATGGAGGAAAGATTACCAGTTGCATAAAGGAAGGCCCAGTACAACTTCTAGTTTTATGCCATTGGCTCAAACCCCTGGCTCACAAGGGTGACCACTAATACTGGCCAATATAGACGGCGGTATTTACCATATTTGTGGTAGATGTTCTTTAAAATATACAACATTTTGAGTATGTGTCAAACAATTGTATTGTAAGTTCTATATGGAGAGGGAGACCTCTGAACAAAGTTGCTGGGAAACTTATATTTTTGTGTCAAATATTTAGCAGTATTGCATAAAATACACAGTTTAACTCTTCCCTGTTGCATCTCAAGACCACAATCCAACAACTGTCCCCTTCCCCTCTATAGGCTATTGAGTACCATGCATCCCTTATTTTAGGTTGTCATTGCAATTGATACGCTAGATTAAATACATTTAACTATGTAGTGAACTGTATTTTTTGTAACACCAAATAGATGGTCAATAGACACGTAATAGATAATTGGAATCAGCTATGGATTTATACAAGAGCCGTATCCTTGACTTTTAATTTGATTTTTTGTTTTAATTAACTTCCAGTTTGAGCAACCTTCTCTCTTTCAACCTTTCTTTCCCTTTCTCTCCTCTTTTTTTCTTTTGCCCCTTCTCTTTCTTTTTTTCCATTCCTTCCTTTATTTCCTCTCCTCTTCTTTTGTCCCCATTGCTCTTTCTCTTGCCTCCATTCACTCTTCCTTCTTTCATTTTTACACTGACTCTAACAAACTCTAGATATGGAGTCCGTCTTTCGGGCTTTACGATCCCAGGGATTTCTATAAGCACAGGGGAACCCATGTGATGTCACTGGTGACATCACTTGCAGGGTTCCTGTGTAATGCAATCAGGGTGTTCCCCAGTAAGGTTTCCCTGTACAGCAAGTTGCGATTTGTTGCCCCCAGAGGGACAGTAAATGTAAGACTCGGTGGGACAAGGGCCAATCGCACTGCATCATGTGCATTATGCCCAACATTCCCACAGCAGCAAGTTGATATACTCTTGTGGTCTATTCCCAACATGCAACAATTGTAGTCGTATGACATCCTCAAAATTACGCTTTATCATTTTCAAGTTCATAACATGGAAAATAAATGCTCGTGATATTAGTTTGTTACCCCTGCAACTTGTGTACCTATTAAGAAGTTATTTGAGGCTACAAATTAACACAGTGTGTTTGAGGCAAAAATCATTGTTAATGTTTGGCATAAAATGATTACCAGTCTATTGTTAAAAAAATGTCTTGATTTCTCCTTGTTATTGCTAATAGATTAGTTTTTTGTATCAGATGTATAGACGATGTTTGCATACAGTATATAATTTCCATTCCCCAACTGTTAAAATTGCCAGAAAACAGCGTCCAAAGTGTACATTTTGCCTGAATATCTATGATTTCTCATAAAATATACCATTGCTTTTATTGTGTTTTTCTGAACTTACTAGTAAACAGAGTATTGGGTATAAGCCTTACTTTCTTCCCAGGTACATCTGCCAATCAAATTATTTCCAAACGTATCCAAATTTTGGATTGAGGCTTCTAATTAGTACCCCATATACTAAAGTCAATATAGTGTAACAAATTGCATCTGATTACTTAGTAATTTATGGTAGTTTGTGCCTTATTTAAATTTTAAGTGCCTGTTTGGCTATGTTCATAACTGTGTCTTTAGTAAATATATCTTGACGCTAGGTAGTTTTGTTGTTGAGAAACAAATACATTTTGACCTATACAACCAAATAAATATTTAAAATTAAATACTTGCGTCCGTGTTGAGTAGATTTATGCATTCTACTACACATCTGAGCCCTGGTTAAGTTATTTCAGAACAATATAAATAAAAAAATGTATTTTCTGGAACTGCAAGAGCTCTGCCAAATATATTGTTTAAAGGTGATGGATATTGAATATTTGGAAACAGAATATTTGGAAGCGGACCTTCTTTGGAAGGTGGCTACAGCGCTCATCTAAAATGACTCTAAATGTTGTTTATTTAAATGTCTGTTTTTTCACATTTGTACCGTTATGTCATGTGATGTAATATATGGTTCATTGGACTACACATATAAAAAAAAAGCCCTTACTGTAGTTAAAACAATAAATAACACTAAAAATAAGAACAGGTTAACCACAACTGAACAAGCATATGGTTAAAATGGTTTAATATACTTAATGTTCATAGGCATGATTTTATCTACTGGAATAACTATTGTAAAAATATACGGAACTTAAAACCAAACTATTTAATTGCAAATCTATCCATACATAACATCATATTAAGAAAAAGCTATATGCCTTTATGCATTATGCAGTGTCTACACTAGCTCTTTTGAACATATAATTACTTACATTGTGGTGTCAATGTGTAAATATTTTTATAGATTTATGGCTTGAAAAGTGCATGATCTTTTAATGCTCAGCCAACGTTTGTTCAAGCCTATGATAAGATTGTTTGGTCAAGTATATTGATTCGGCTACTGATTTTATTTCTGCTCTTTTTAATTTATTGAAAGAGGGTCCTGGTGCACACATCTGCTACCTTGACATAAGTACTTTTCAACTCAGTTTCTGAGGATATGAAAGATAAATTCAGAACAGGGAACTAATTGAATATGCTAGCTCTGTCACATATCCAAGTGTCCATGGAGTAAATTAGATTTAAAAAATCCCTAATGAATTACGCTGATCGCAAAACAAAAAAAGCTGTGAGTGTAAGCAGTGAGTGCCACCCAGTACGAAGTGAGCTTTCTTATCCATTACTGTGTGTCTGATGCCCCCTGTAAACCCAATAACCAACGTTAAAAATGTCACTAACCCTTGCATGTTCCTCATGTATGTCACCTATTATTTATACAATAGGTCAAATACAAAGTAGCTCTTCATAACTGACATAATTTAAAAAGAAACATCATAAAATAGTGATGTATAATGTTCTAGTAACAGTTCAAGTTGTATGCCAGGCTCCCAGGAAAGCCACTATGCTTGATTTACCTATAAAGTAGATTTTTAGCGTTTGCCTCAGACAAACATATTGCAAAAATGGAGATGAAGAGAAACAGATTGAAGGCAGTCTGCTTATTACCCTAATTGTAGGAGTGCTGTGTTTATCATTTAACGGCAGTACAAGCTGCCAACAAAGAGTAATATAAAATTAATTTTCAAGTTAATTCTTAGTGGCAGCTTAAAAGCAATGCTTTTTGTTCAGATCAACATTAATTATTTGTGGTGCAATTAAAAGGAACCTACTGAAGATATCTGTCCTGCTCACAGTTTCTGAAACTGTCTCTGCGGTTTCAGGTGAGTGATTAAAAGTTACAAGTGGTTGCAGATGGCCTGGCGGGAATGAAGTCCAACTTAGAAGCACAGAATTTGACTGCAGATAAAAGACGTTCGCCCCAATTTAGTCTGGCCATATTTTCTACTACATACTACATATTTTCTACTACCAACTCACATTAAAAAGTGCATTATAATTACAGTTGGGTTCATCTGAGTTGAAAAAAACAAACTCTTGGATTTAGTATCTCATCACTTGCTTGTAATTCGTAAATGTGAATTGGAACTTTGTTGCAACTTGCAAATTTCACTTTGTCTCCCCACAAAAAAAAAGTAAACATTTAGTTCTGCACCCAAAGGCTGTGGATTAAAACATGTCCAGTCATTTTGTGATAGTGGGTACTTATTTTTTGTATTTCAAATGTGTTCCTTGCAACCTGCAAAATGTCTACTACAAGTTCAATATTAATTGATTTGTTAGTGCTTTCATCTTGCAACTTCAGTCAAATCTGGTCAGTTATGTTGACCACTCAATATTTTAAGTAAACAGAAAAGAAATGTGGTACTCTCTTTTTCTGTCCCACCAATCAGTGGTTTCCGATTGGATATTTCCGGTCACGTGACTTAAGAAGATGTGTAATGCAAAATGGATTTTGATTGGATATCACCGGTCACATATAGTATGGAAAAGAGAGAATCGGCTGATCGTAAACTCTTTCCCCTGCCCCCCCTTGGTACGCTACTGGGAGAGAGCTATGCCATGAGCATGAAGGTTTTGCAGAAAGAGGGGATGGTCAACAGTTAACATGTGAATCTGGATCAAAAACGATTCCGACAAATTTTTATTTTTGGCCCATTTACGGGCAATGAATTTTGTTCCCCGCCCGTTCAGCCGAAATTCGGGGGCATTTTTAATTAGACAATGACATTTTTTTCCAGATTCCCATATTTACTCCCACACTCTCCGTTCCTCCAATCATAGGAGAGGACGTCACAGAAAGCACCATCATTTTGCCCTAACTTAAATGGACAGGCGTGTTAAAGGGTACTGTATATGTGTAGTGACAGTGGTTATAGAAGGAAGGTGTTTTGGACCATGAATATTACATAGTTTGTGCCCTCTACATTTCCCAGCAGGCAACACATCAGGTCAGGCAGGGCTAATGAACCACACCCAAAACTAATTAAAGAAATGTGTTTAAAAAGCTCAGAGCAGGGGACGCTCAGGGCCTTCCATACCTCTCCTGATAGCTGAGAGAAGAGCGCATATGAAGGCCTAGTTGGTGTTGCTTGTTCTGTGCATTTACCCTTTGATTCTCTTTTGCTGGAGTTAGCCACCCAGTATTTGTGGCAGACAATGTTTGTTTAGCGAGAGCTAGGTTTTTCTTTGTTTGTTTATTTGATTTCCATGTAAATGTACATGTTGATTCTATAATAAAGCTATTAGACAAGATTGGTGGCATCTGTGACCCTAGAAGACCTGATATCACAGTGCGTACATGAGCATGCGGTTACAAGTCAGTGTATATGTTAGTATATTGGCAGGCATGTGTATCTGAGGCACAGATCTCCCATTCACTGATCATCTGCCAATAAGCACCGTACCGGATATGACATCATATATGACGCATAGACACAAAGAGCAAGATCGCACTGCAGATCTGCAGGCAAACTGACAGACTCAAAGGCCTGGGACAGGGGTGTAAAAGGATTAACAAACACACGTACCAAAATATAAAACAGGGTGTGTTGGTGGAAACTGACAAAAACTGTGAAAGTTTTGAAACTTTGTCATGATTCGTCCATTCATCAACCACGTGTAGCTGCTATTACAAGCCGTTTTGACGCCATTACAACCCATTTTGCCTCTTGTTGATAAAGTAAAGTGGGAGGGACTGTGTGTAGGAGGGTACATATCAATGACTGATAGAGAAAAGAAGCCCCAAAACAGGGGGTGGCCTCATTGATGGTTATGGCTGAGACTGATGGGTCCAACAACCTGCGGGAGTTTTTCATTACTTTTTCACTCTGGCTAACCAGCATTGACAAGGGGAAGGGACAAGCATTAGATATATAAGCGTGCTGACGCCATTTTAACTTGTCAGTTGCAGCATTTTTTTACACTTTTGAAAGGAAACAGGCTAAACTGATGAAAGTACAAGGAGTTTTGTAAAAAGTGCTTTAATTAAGCATCATTCTTTCATACAGGTCAACATTGATGCATTTTGATGCAAGATTCGAAGATACAATCAATATCTGTCAGTTCAGTAAACAGTTTAAATTTACTACTGTTTGGAAAATACAATTATCTTGTCTATATTAATAGCTAGAAAAACACATGAGGCAATGTGCAATAGGTTTTTGTAAGGTCTTATTAGTAATATATGAAGGGTTTTTTCACTAAATTGTGAGGCTGCAGGTAAGTCTAATGTGAAGGATCTCATGAATGTTTTTTATGATTTAAGATTATATACTTGTTTGGCATAATGCAAAGTTAGATAAGTGATATTGTGCATTTAACTATGCATTATGCAGGGGCAACTTGGGACATTTTCCATTTAATATTATGGTGAGATGTTTCAACCCAGCATCTTAGCTGGGAATTCACAGCTTAGTGAATAAATGTCTAAAGGATTCATGTGTCTCTCCCACATTTGTTTTTGCATGCATTACAATACTAGATACACATTCAGAGTTTGACTTACAATCTAAACGGCATTGCCTACACAGAAACATTTGAAGTAGGTCACTTCAGAGTTACATAACCCTTCTTGACTGCGAACACTCCTACTGCAGCAGCCATCGAAATAAAAACAGAACAGCCAATGAACCTCAGTAATCCTTGAGCAGATGGCAGATTTCTCTCCAAAAATGTTGTAGTAAATGGCAGTGCTGGAACATCCTAAAGGCAGAATATAGGTATTTATTAATTATCTTACAGTATATTTACTGAAGGAATATAATTAGGACTAATCTCAATCAAAATCTCTGAATTGTTTTCTTTATTCATATTTGGAATATTTTAAAAATAATGGTACTTTTATTTCTAATAATCTTCATAAAATGCTCATTCATCTTTTCCATCTACACTCCATATCCCAGTCTCAATAAAACAACAAATTGTAAAATGAGCAGAGTATTTTTTTAGAATTGTGCATGTTAATATGTATTAATGTTTCCATACCGTGGTTCATATTATTTGTGAAATCTTGTCTTTGCACCAAAAGAAAAATTCTTAAAACTACATACTGAATGGTGGTATGGCATCCCTCATATCCTATGTTGTAGTATTGTAGTCTGCATGCATAAAGGCTAGTAGCTCAGTTTATATACCATTATGATCCAATTTTAGGCATTGCACCAGTGACACCTTTATACATAATCTCTTTGTGACAGCAACTTGTGACAGTTCGAAGGTAACAAAATTAAACTAACCACAGATTCAGGTTCATCCTTCCAGATTTCATCTTCAGCAATAAGGCCCACCTTGGACATTACCTGGAATTGCAGCACATTTAGGATCGTCATCAATTATGGTAACAATTTAATATGATTATTTCTTCTTTACAAATATTATCACAGATATTTTTTAAGTAACATCCCGATTTGGACGAGACAGTCAGGTTTTTGGGACTTTGTCCCGCTGTCCCGCCTATCCCTCCCTCTGTCCCGCTTTTCAGGGGAGGAGGAAGGGCAAGGAGAGAGCGGTACTCACCTCGGGCGCAGCTGCGAGGGGACGTGCAGATGCCCGATCAGCAGCTGCAGCCTGCAGGAATAGTTGGGAGATCACAATCTCCCTTTAGTCGGCTCAACATTAGGGAGTGCGGGCCTGTCACGTCAGACCTCACTTTACTGCTCCCTCATCACTATGCGCCAGCAAATGATGCAGAGCGCGGGTATATCACGTCGTACCCCCACGCTCTGCATCAATAGCCGGCACGTAGTGATGAGGGAGCAGTAAAGCGAGTGACATACCTCGCGCTCCCACCACAGGATGGAGGAGGAAGAGGTAAGAGATGGTGAGAAAAGGGTGTAAGGGCAATGTATATGTGTGTAAGCTTGTGTGTGTCCGTATGGGCAGGTGTGTGTAAGAGCAGTGTAGGTATTTGTAAGCTGGTGTGTAAGGGCAGTGTATGTGTGTGTTTAAAGGCAGTGTATGTGTGTGTTTAAAGGCAGTGTATGTGTATGTGTGTGTTTATGGGCAGGTGCGTGTAAAGGCAGTGTGTAAGGGTCCTGGGAGGGAGGCTAATATTATAAAAGAATCTCTGCTGCTGTGGACTACTCTTCCAATGATACTCAGCCAGCATCATGGTGGACACCTGGCTGGCTGAGAATCATGAAAAATGTAGTTCACATCTAGCATCTGCAGCTTTACTGTTGACTGCACTTCCCATGATGCTCAGCCAGCCTCATGGAAGCAGTATGTCTGGCTGAGCCTCGTGTGAACTGTAGTTAACAGCAGATGATGTGGTGTTAGTTGTGGAGTACAACTCCAATGATGCCTAGTCATGGTGGACACCTGGCTGAGCATCATGGAAATTGTAGTTCACAGCTTTATCTACTGTTAACTGCACTTCCCATGATGCTCAGCCAGCATCATGAAAGCAGTATGTCACATGGGAATTCAATTCAATGTGTTGGTTATTTTTAATATGCATGACTGTGCTGACAAAACTGAAGCGTGTTTTAAGTGGCGATGCAGGGGCAACATTGTAAAGTGTAATAGCTTGTACTGGTGAGTTCCACGAGAGCGATTAAAAAAAAAGTGTCCCTCATTTTGAAATGTTGGGAGGTATGCATCCATTGCATTTACACAAGGAAAGATTTCTTGATGGCCATTCTAAATATGAGCTAGGGCTGGCTCCAGGGTTATTGGTGCATTAGATGATTTTGAATGCCCCACTTTTGTATTTGGTAAGGGACAGCTGCCTAGTTAGCAAAACGAACAAAAAAGAAAATACAAAAACACTTGATTGTGGAATTATTTAACCCTTTCAAGACCAGAGCAATTTTCATGGATTGTTTGAAAATGTTTGTTGAAGTGTTTCTTAATTAGTGTACCAAACACAAATTATGTATTGCTCTTCTTTTAAAATCATATTTGTATATACCAGACATTATTTTGTATGAACAGAATGTTTCGCAGCTAGGTATTTTACTAGGAACCTTTGTGACAATTTTCAGGCAGCCATCTCATCGCCTACCTGTGCTAAAATTTGTGATGATTTTTTTGTGTTTTCAATCATATATTGCGTTGGCAGCAGAATAATAATCAAATACCTTAATTTGGGTTTATCATTTCTGCAGAGAACAGCAATGCCACAATTCCACCTTTAAAAACGGAAATGCACACAATTGTGGTCCTGTAGCTTCCCTAAAACATGTGAAATATTCAGACATTGCTTTGTTTCTATTCTTTAGGGTAATAACAGGGTACATTACCAATAGCAATCTATAGATTTTATTCCATTTTTTGCGATTAGTTTATACGAAAGTTAGCTGCTTTTAAAATTGCCATTTTCCAAAAATTCTGGATGTTTTTGTAGTATTCCCTGCACATGAAATATTTTTTACAGAAAACGGCAAATTTTATTCAGCTTATTTTTTTTATTCAGCTTGGGTGATTTATAAACCTCATGGTACTGAGTGCGACTGGATGCTGTGGCATTGGATCTTTGTCTTTTCTTTCTCTCTATATTTAGAACAAAGAAGCTTTGGTGAAAGTAGCTGCTTCAGCAAGTCTTTCCTAATTAAATAAATGGTTAGTTTCAATGGTATGAGAAATTTTAGGGAGTAGAAACTACTCATCTCTATAAATGTAAACGGGAAGCTACACTGCAAGGCCATTTTTAACTGAAAAGGTTTTCTCTTCTAGAGACACATCTAAACAAGGATAAACACCAGATGTTTTCTTAAAATTAGCATCTCTCAGCGGTGAATAAAGGAAAGAAAATTGTGCAAATATGCTGTGAAGTTTCCAATTACAATGAGTAATATCCATAATAGGTGGTGATTACGGTTATAAGCATAGTTTATGTTTAGACATGAAATGGGGGGGGGGTTGATTTTGGGCTTCTGAGGTTTTGGACCATATTTTTACTCTCAGAATTCCTTTGATTATGTAATCATTTTCATCTTCTCCTGGCTAATTGAAATTTTATGGCGATTGCCTAATTTTAATAAAGTTATTTCTCCTTCCTCTTAATTTTTCCACTGAACCTGGATTTATATCTACAGGGACAAGCTAATCCACAGCAACAAATGGTGGTAAATATAATGGTGTAAATAGAGGTGAATTTTGTCTGCTTCAATATAGAAAAGTTTATCCCTGTTTTGGGGAAATAATATATTTTGTGAGACTGCAGCTTATACCCTGTGATAATGGCAATGATGTAAAAGGTATTGTTAGCTGTAATTAAGAATAGTTTTCTGACATTATTTGCATCTATTAAAAAAACTCACTAATAATCTATGGACATTATCATTTTGTTCCC
The DNA here is from genome assembly GCA_009364415.1 of Spea multiplicata. Lineage (NCBI taxonomy): Eukaryota > Metazoa > Chordata > Amphibia > Anura > Pelobatidae > Spea > Spea multiplicata. The sequence continues at coordinate 24,345 of VKOC01006389.1, forward strand.
ACCCTAATTATTGCCTTTTCTTTTAATAGTGGTTGCTGAGTGGACTGAAAATGATCTGGTTTGATATTAACACATGCTGTTTACATAGGGTGATATCATTCTGATAAATCAGAGATGTAAATGCAATGAGCTGTTTCACCTGTTGCATTCGTGTATGTGTTGGATCCATAAGCCAGTGATTCATACCTGATAACCAATCAACGATACACTGTATTTTATTCATGGTTTATTTTGGCATGTTTTGAATGTAATTTTTCTGTTTTATCTTTTGTAGATTTCGTTTTCACAACAAATAATACCTTGATTAACCTTGATTAAATATCGTAGTGATATAAAATGTTATTTAACCCTTATACAAGTCCAACATAGCGTTGCAGATGTTTACTGGGGTCGGACCCTCATAATCCATTTGGGTTTAACACTTCACTACATTAATCACCTAACAATATAATATATTATAATATATTCTCTAAAATAACCGTATTTATCGTGACACTGTAAAATTGTATATACCTCTCTGGCTGCTCTTTCACCTGCTTGTATAGCTCCCTCCATGTATCCACTCCATACAGTAGCAGTCTCTGTGCCAGCAAAGAAAACCCTTCCAACAGGTTGGCGGATTACACTGTGGGTATATCAGAAATGTAATGTAAATGTATTACCTGTTATCTGTTCAGCCAATCCATCATGTCTGGGAAATATTACCCAGGAGACATAATTTGCCGTGACATGCAGTTGCTAAAAGCACAGTTTGAAGAAAAGCAGCAAGTGAAGTCGTGATATATTAATACCATTCTTTTGGCAATCAAATTTACTAACGTGTATTTCAACCAATGTTGGCTATTGGAGTTTTTATTACCGTAGGGGAAACAAAGAATGCTGCACTCATCCAATTTTACTAATACAATTCTATAAAAACTAAAACTTAATTTTTTCTTCAATAAACAATTGCAAGTTAAAATACTTTCAACTTTATTTAAAGGGACACTCCAGCCATGATATGCACTTGCTCCTTCCACCTGAGCCCCGGTGCAGCTGTTAGAGGGGCGCAGAAAGCGTGCAAACCTAAAGCAGTTGAGAGCCGCATGCAGGGCAGAAGGCACCTCCTTTGCGGCTCTCTCAGAGGAGCTGGCTGAGGAGATCAAAAGATCAGAACTGAAGAGTGTGCACTGCGATGGTGCACTGAAACAAAAGTCTGTATGAGCAGACTTTGCTTCCACCACAGGGCTTTAGAAAGGTAAGCGATGGGGGAGAAAGGGGAGCTATAGGAGAGATAGTAAGAAAAAAGAGAAAGATATAGGGGAGAGATAAGTAGAAAGGGGAGAGGTAATGAAAAGAGGAATATAAGAAGAAAGGGAGAGATAACGTGAAAGATGACGGGTGGAGAAAAGGGGAGATATAACAAAACAATTGAAATAATCAAGAAAAGAGGGAGAGATAAGGAGAAAACAGAGATATAATGATAAATGGAGGGTAGGGGCAAGGGAGATAAATAAAGGAAAAGAAGAGAGCAAGAGATGAGGATAAATAGAGAAAGAAGAGAGATGAGGAGAAAGGAGAGAAATGGGGAGAAATTGGGAGATACTGAGAAAGGAGTGGAGACAATGAGAAAGGGAAGAGATAGGAAGAATAGCAATACAAAGAAAGATGGGAGATGAGATAAAGACAAATGGGAGAGCTGAGACAAAGAAATAGAGAGACGATAATGACAAAGGGAGATCAAATAGAAGGGGCAGGAACCTTAAAAAAGGTCAGTGCAAACGTAAAAATATTTGTCATGAACCACCTCTGTGCCTATCCAACTTGACTATGATTAATTATTACCTGTCTTCTTACCTCCCATACTGAGTCATAATTCCTGGTGGAAAATATGCTGTATAACACCCTCCTGAATACTGCTCCTTAGACCAGTCCTTCTCTTCATAGTGAACAGGCTGAAAACAACAACATTTGATACGTATTTAATTAAAATATTTGTGAATCATCAAGGGACCAAATAGTGTTTTTAATCTAAAACACATTCATGGAGGCTTTCCTTTAGTGTACATGTACCACTAAAAAGTATTATTTTAAACTTGTGACCAATTATTCTTATTAGACAGAGAATTTTTGATCCAGCATTTTATTGAAGTGAAGATTGACCATCGTGCTTATATTTTACATTTTTAAAAACTAGCCTTTTTTATAATTTTATTGTCAATGGAATAAATATAAGAAAGAATACAAGATAAGCAAAGCAAATGATAAATATAGGGAGGACTGTTTTGCACAGACAGGCTGCACAAAATAGTAATCACATGTTCATACATCATACAGATTGGATGAATACCAAGTAGCTGAAAAAGGAACACGTAAATAAACAAAACAATTCTTGTGAAAGAGACTAGTAATAAATAAATAAATGAATTACATGCAATTACTGTATATAGCTAGATATATTGCATAGATATATATATATATTATTAATATTTCTATTGTATGCATAGTAATTAATAATGTATTTTATTTATACTTCTTAATAAAATGCTTATGTACACTGTTTGCACACAACAGGAAGATAATGAAGGCTACACAAATACAAGCGTCAGCCAAAGTTGGTCATCTCTGCCTACATCAAATTCTTTATTGTGTCCTAATCTGGAACACTTCATAGGTTATTAGCTACTTACTTACATTATGCTGGTATGAATATCAGTATAGAATACAGCTAAAACTTACATGTAATGCTTCTTCGGTGCCCATCACTTTAGCGTAGTACTCACATATTTTTCTTTTTCTAAACAGTAGTGGATAAAATTTTAATACATTAAAAGCAGTAATCCCAAAGTGTCTTAAAAGTAGTTATGTGCTATTAATACATAAATATTACCTCTCTTCCTTGCTTAGGTTTGCCAGTGCTGTTGCTTTTCTAGCGGCAATGAAACTAGGGGGAGACAGAAACTTTTACATGGTAAAATATAATTTCAGAAGTTATGGTTTGTGAAGCAAGGTTCATCTTTAAATTACAGTTTATTTTACACCGCAGACACAGCATTGGGGGTAATACCATCTCTCATTATATATGTGAATTTATATCCATGGATTATGGGAGGCCCAGACACCATCTTGTGCCTTCCCCTCACGCCATACTGTTGTCAGTTATTTAAATATTATATGGTAAATAGTTTTTACACCTTAACTGACCACACAACTTCTCAGTGAAAAGGCCACTCTCTCAATAGAAATCCCATTCAGCATACTATACACATGCATTGTTAACTAAAAATTAGTGTTTGCAGGACTGACACTTGTAGTGAAATCACTGGTGTAACTGCAACCCCTTCTTCCTGTCTCCTTGTACCGGTTTAACATAGTTTAGAAAGGGCCCTTCTGACCCAGACTGCACCGATCCAGGTTGGAAGGGACCTTTCTAAACTATTTTGAACTAGCACGGGGAGACAGGAACAGATCGGGGTCACATGACCCTGCAGGGAAACCGAGGCTGCTCGCACACTTTGCATGAGCAGCCAGAAGGAAATCTGCAGGAGCGATGAGAGGTGGGCGAGAGGTGGAATATATGTATATATATATGTATGGATGTGAGCATGGATGTGTAGTTGTTTGTGTGTGTAAGCACGCATGTGTAATTGTGTGTGTGTGTGAGCGTGGATGTATACTTGTGTGTGTATGTAAGCATGGGTGTGTACTTGTGTGAGCATGGGTGTGTACTTGTGTGTGTGAGCATGCATATGTAATTGTGTGTGTGTGAGAGAGGATGGATGTGTAAGTGGGGTGAGATGGAGTGTGTGTTCGTGAGTATGAATAAGTGTGTGTAATTTGTGTAAGTGTGTTTACGTATGATGTATGTTGGGGGCATGGGACAAAGAAGCCACAGACCAGTTGTGTGTGGGCAATTGTGTGTGTGGCACAGACTAGCTGTTGAAGTTGGGGGTCCCCGGTGCAATTGTCGCACCAGGGCCCCAAGGTTTCCAGTTATGCCCCTGAGTGAAATATTGTAATGTGCAAATGATTTTATGATATGTATATGTATAAATCTACATTAGTAGAAAAAGAACAGGAATTCCATGGTATAGAATGAAAAGCCACAATAATATTGGCTACGTTTTAATAGAATTTACCCCTGGGAGACTCATTATCTGTAAACCTAATAGTTCATTACTCCTTACCCTATAATAGCAGGTACAGATCCATCAGGCTTTGTGTCATCCAATGTGTATCCAATAGGGGAATCCTCATCTTCAATTATCATGCATGCACAATAGCCTTAAGAAAAATGGTAAATCATTGTTTACAAATTAACCTTTGTCCAATTCTAATACCATAATGATCTTAACCCTTTCGCGTCTGGTGACCTACCAGGTCCGTCATCCCCAAAAAATGCCCCCACTTCGCCACAATTGTGGTGATCGCGGGGGCATTCCTACAGGAGTGATCAAAGAGGCTCCTCCCTGCAATTGCCAGGACATGAGTGAGGAGACCAACCCTACCCTGCTGCCCCATTACTCCATTAAGAGCAATCCAGCAGTGTTAACCCCTTCAATTATGCAATTGTGTATGACACCACTACGGCATTGCAGGGGTTAATATTTGTCCCCACAAGCTTGGTACTGAACAAGATAAAGGTGAAAAAAACTAAATTACAACATGGTTAGTTGGTTACTTACCCATTTTCTTCCAAAATGCTTCTTTGTAGTAGACCATACACTTAATAACAGATCCCATTGGAAGACGCTGGATTAACTGATTCCTGACTGCCGGGAGCTCTGGTTTAAAGTGGATTTGTGTAGTAAGAACTGGTGGTATAGCACTGATAACATACTTGCCCTGAAAACAAAAAGATATTTGGTATTTAAACAAAGAGCATTAAAGCTTGTAGTGGTGGGCAGTTTCCAAGGGGCAAACCCACAAATGTTTCTAATAATACAAAATTATCCTTGGTGTTGACGAATGAATGAAAATATATTAGATAACCCCACCTAATTTGCAGAATTAAAGACTAATTTTAAGAATTATTTTGCTGAAAATAATACTCAGGATGTCGCCTTCCCAGTGGTTTGGGAAGCACATAAACCAGTGATAAGTCAACTTATTAAATTACCATATTTGCTCGATTGTAAGACGACACTGATTATAAGACG
>VKOC01006394.1:0-25637 GCA_009364415.1 Spea multiplicata
TATATGCCACTCTGGCATTTAGGGGTTAAAAGGCATATTATGTGGCAGAGTGGAATATAGGGAGGTATAAGGCATTTCAGGAGGCAGAGTGGCGTATAGAGGGTTAAAAGGCAATTCTGGAGGCAGAGTGCCTTAAGGGGGTTAAAAGGCATTTCACAGAGCACTCTGCCTCCAGAAATGCCTTATGTCCCCCATTTAACACTCCCTTATTTTTGCAGTTGACCCACCATTTAAGAAAATACAGTCTTCCATTGATGGCATTCGCTGCGAAGGACTGAAACACAGAAGTACTTACCCTGCTGAATGCCAGCAAGAAGTCCAATTTGCCAGAATGTCTCATACAGTGACGTAACTTCCAGTATATGAGATGCTCCCATGCAAAGACCAGAAGGCTCAGGCCCATAGCCACAAGCAGCATGTAGAACACGCCAGCCATGTTGTCGATGTCTAGTTTGCTGCTCATCACCTCAATCTTGTCATTGTGGCAAATGCCAGATAACCACAGCCTTTCCAACATCTCGATCTCATCTGTCAAGGAAAATAGACAGCATATGAATCTTAACAGATAACGGAGCCAGTGTTTATAGTATGACCATAATCAATATTTTCCACATACATTTTTACAACTAAAGTTACTGTTTTGTCTCTTCTGCTTAATTTAACACTCCAGCACCTAATACAGCATTAAAAACATCATTTTTACGACTGCTGAAAGCTGAAATCCTTCCCAGAAACATGTTTTAATTATAAACACGAAAGCGGGCATTGCTAGGCTGTTGCCATTAAAGTTAAAACCTTAACCGTTTCAGTAAATAATATTAATATTAGTTATCACATTATAAGGTAGTATGCATTAGGTTATTATCAGATATCAGGTTACAATATATTAGATTATTAAGTTAGTTTGTGTAACACGCTACAGATTTTAATTATTTTTTTGTCTAAAGACAACAAAGAAGGTATCACTTAGTTCTTCTTGCATGTACAAATCCTAACTCCTTCTTGCATCCTCACTTATGCCATCAATTTTTAAAAACATGCTTTCTTTATTTTAAATGTACATATAGTGAAACATGAGCCAAGCAGTCTGCAGATTATTTAGCAATGATTTGGTCACATCGAAGGCTAGCATCTTCTGGCAAGCAAAGCTTAGTGGATTCATACATACACACACTCTCTCCCTTACACATACACGCTAACACTCTTATTCACATACATGCCTACATAGACCTATTCTTGCAGCACTACCAACTCCCATAGCAGGCCAGCTTCACTTTAGACTTTAGACCAGCCCAAAGGGCGATAGTCCTCCTGGCCCCTAGGCCAGCCCGTTCCTGTGCGGTGAGCTATAATATTTGAACATGTCAAAACATTCTGTTCAATAAATGACCTGTCCTTACATAATGCATTGAAAGTTGCATAATTCTATAATACCAAATGTACTCATATGTATGATTCTCTCAAATAATGCAAACAACTTGTACTTTGTTGAGCAAGATTCAATTTTTCCAATATTTAAAAAAAAAACTCTTCCTGTTCCATGTACAATTGTTTTGTCTTTATATTTTCACACAATTTCTATGCTATAAACGTGGAAACGGCCTCTGAATTTCAAGGGAATAAGCATGGTGCTAAATGAACTTTAACATAGAACAATATTTCTTCATATTATCTGAGTTTAGAAACAGCACACTGGTTTAGCATCTGTATATGAAGATAAAACATTACATGGTTTCCCCACACATCACAGCGGCATAGCGTTAATTGGACACTGTGGTCCGTTAGATGGCTATGAATTTAACGTATCCATCTAGAACAGCCTGGTTGCACATTTACACCAAGACAGCCTCCGTAGTATGACTTTAAAAAACAGAACATTAAGATATGATGTCATATCCCAACACTCAGCAGTAATGACGCTGGCTGCAATTGAGATGGCCGGAGTGGCTTCCCTGGGACATCACTCAAAGTACATTACTCACTTACTCAGATTAAACAAAATATGAGTGAAATGTGTATATGAATCTAACAATTCTGTTTTGATTTGATTTTTGAAGCAATTTACTATTGTTCTGTGGATTTCATCATTCTACAGTGTCAAATTCTTGGACTTGGCCAATGGAGCTGTAAGAAAGGTGTCCCTAAATAAGACATAAGATAAATCTCCAGTACCTGGAACAGAAACCGGTGCCCATTCAAGAGCCATAATTGCTAGTAAATCCTCGACACACTGGACCAATATACATATTCACCAAATTTATGATTATTTATCACAGTGAGATATTCTAAGAACATTCACCGAGATGTGATGAATGTAGCAGGATGTGCCAAGACGTTCACATGGGTTATGTATAAAAATATATTGAGAATTCTAACTTTTTATTGCTTACCAGGTGCTCAAACAATACTTTTTTTCATATACGTATGGATTAAGCTTTAAAATAATTGGTAGATTTTCACAATTTCAAACATTAATTTCAGAGCTGGCTGAATGGTGTAATCAGTCAATAATAAAACAGATCCATTTTTTTATTATTTATGGAAATTAAGTAATTTTGGTTTTAATTAAGTCAGGGAACATGCAATGGAAATTTGCATAAAAATAATTGATTATATTTTAATAAACAAATCCAAGAAAAATGTTCCAAAAGGATTAGACATATGATAAGAGTTTTGGATACAATCACACATAATGATTCCAAAACTCACTGTTATTAATCTCGAAAGGCATTTACAATATCTCATGTATTGGAACCTACTTTACCAGTAAATAATAAAACATTTATTTTAGAATAGAAAAACAAAAAAAAAAGATTTATTAATTTTTTTATTCTGTGATACAAAGAAAAATGTATTTCAGTTGATATTAAAAGTCATTTTCTTTTTAAAAAATATATAATTAGATTTAAAAAAAACACATCTGAATGCAGGGATATGACTTATTATTCTCCAACACAAAGACGTTTAAAACCCTGGGGACTCCCTAAACTTCTGTAATATAGAAATGATAAATGTTATTAGGGAACACGAGAAAGCTCTTAAACTACATGAAAAGGGAACATGTAGGACTAAATCATGACCTGCGTCGGGCTCCCCAAGGAACCGGTTATAGACCACTAGCTTACTGAAGTCAACAGAAAAAGAATGTTTTCAAATACAGGTTTCGTGCTGTGCTGTAAAGCATGGACATGCCTCGTCTGGACTGAGTAATTACTATAACGGTGCCGTTTTAGAAGACTATTTATAAACAGCAACTGTATGGTCAAAAATAAAGTAGCATTTTTAAGCAATAGGTACGCAGGTGGGAAAGCATAGACCAAAAAAAACCAAAAAAACAGAATTGGTCAATACAATCGTTGGCCAATGCATTTAAACTTAGTCACCTAAGCTGTAGATAACAAAAGCAAAAAAATAAATCTCTTGAAAGTGACACTCCAATACCTCATGTAACATCATCAACAATGAATGAATATTAAAGTACTTTGTGTCTTCTTTAATACACATGATTTAGCTGAAAGAAAAAAAAAAATATTGCTAGGAGAAGCTGAAGCTTAGGAGCTGTAGCAGAAGGCTTTAAGCAGCCAATCATTGTCAGGATAGTGCTCTACTGAGCACTGGCTAGCAGAGAGTATAGGGAGCCCTGGTAGCCATGCGCAGCTGGATGCACAGGGCCCATGCATGAGCACGGGGAAGTGTGAGTGACTGCTCTGGGAGAGGGGGTATGTGTGAGGTAATTAGGTGTGTGCTTTCCTTCCCTTGGCAGCCACTTTACGTCACTAACGGCTCAGTCATAGCTGATCACCCTCCCTCCCTCAGCTTTGTGTTATTTTTATCTTTGTTATGTGATTAACCTATTTTTGTCGTCACTGCAGGCGAGGGTGTCTGTCCTTGCCAGTTGGAATTGGTAATAGAAGGAGGAGGCATTGTGGTTACTTGAAGGTGATTTGAGGGGGCTCGTCCCTCTCCTGAGCTTTGTAAGGTAGTGATCTACTATCGGACGTATCTACTGAGCTATGAGCCGGCTAGTAGTTAGCATTGATGGTCGGTAAGCTTCAGAGGAGTGACAGGTTATTGGATGATGGTGGAGCACGTCAGGGTATATGTGTAGTTAATTGAGTGATTTGCAAGGACTAGTTCCCCATCGGAGGCTGTATGCTTTTAGATATAAAAGCTGGTGATATAAAAGCTGGTGATATAAAATTAGCTCATGTAACATGAATCCCTACTATTGGAGAATTAGGGGAAACTGATAAGTATAAAAAAAAAAACAATAAAAAGACAGCAAGAGCTATTTCGCCACTAGGCAGAGGACTAGTAAAATAGAAGTTTTGGACACCAGTCCATAATGATATGAAATTGGAAAGAATACAGCAAAAGAAATGGTAATTAGTAAAAGTTTTGGAACAGTACGATTTGGAAGAGCATCTACTCGAAGGATTTAATTACACTGGAAACGAGGCACTAAAAAGTGATTGCAGCGCTACAAAAGATATGCAAAGAATGAATTCAATGTCTTCTCTAATTAACCATTCACCCCACAGACTAATCAATTACAATTTAAGATTATAGCAATAGCAATTTGGTTTCGCGAGAAAAAAAGGGATTCTCTAAAGTGGCCATGAAACTATTGTCTACAATAGGAAGATTTTGTTTTGTTTTTGGTTCCACATAATACTGAATAGAATAAACATTCTAAATTATTAGAATTTCTAGAAATCAAGTGGAAACAGTGACTTCTTAAAATAATATCTGGAATTTAAAGGAATTAAATAAATGTTGAAAATGGGAGTATTTAAATAGATATGACAAATAAATTGTTGGGGGGGCATGTCTTTTTTAGTACAAAGAAGCATGATGTCAGAGATTCGCTGTAATAGTGGGATAGAGAACACGTTCTGGTATTAATCATCTTTAGATTGGTAGGGACTTTAATGGTACGGAGATGAGCGTGAGTCATCTGATATATATAAAGGTGCTCCATTTATTCGTATCGGCTCATCACGATGTTCATTTTACGCTGCAGCTGGATATCAAACTAAAACCATTATAACACTTCAGAAATATGCAACAAATGGGAACAGAAAAAGGGAGACAGTGATTCTTATTTTTGTCGCAAGAAGAAAGGGTATTAAATCAAAGAGTCCATTAAAGATCACAGTAGTACATTGTACTTCATAAGTTTATTTCTGTGGGGAAAAAAGCCCTTTCCTCTAAAGTGAGTGCCCGCTTAAGACACATAGGCAGTTGTGGGGTTTTTTTTCTTGGGAAAGATCATTTAACCCTCAACCATCAATATAAATAACCTCAATTTAAAAGACATAAGCAAACTGGGTGGCAATCCTCCAATACGTAAATAGATTACCGGTATTTTGAGGCTCAGTGAATATTACCAATTATCAGACTACATGCTAAATTTATAAAACAAACCAAAGCCCGGAATCATCCAATAAAATGCCCTCTTTATTTAACCATTATATAACATTTCTAGAGACTTGCTGTAAAATCTCAGGTATAATACACACAACTTACTTACAAGGGTGCTAGATAGTGGTGGTGAGCATGGCTACCACGAAGGTCCTCTCCATCAGCGTTCCCTCAGTCCCAGCACACTGACTAAGAATGAGCGTCAGGATACAACGTCAATTCCTGACGCTCAGACACAGGCAGAGGGGAAGGAGTGTGAGGGAGCAGGAGATCGGACCAGTCACTCGCTACTGGACAACCAGGGAGAAGGTCTACAAAGGTAGACAATTTGGGAATATACCGTATATGTGCAGTCTATTTTGCAGTCTATGCAGTGCAGTCTAAAAGGCCTTTTCCCTGTTTCTTAATGTTTCTCAGCCTTTAGCTATTACACTGGGGGAAACTGGATTTCCAAAAGGTTAAGTAACGCTGACCTTCCTATAGTACTGGAGGCCTTAATCACATGTTAGCCTCATTAATAAAATAATACTTCAATCTGACACTGTCAACCCTCAGGGAGATGCTTTGTTGGAATTTCGTCCCTTGGGTTGGGCATTTAGAAAAAAAAAGGCAAGCCAATGCACCAACCTTTATGTCCAAGCCAGGTTTGCATAATCCAGGACATAGACATTTAAACTCCCTGAAGTCTCACTATCAGATAAACTGTTGAGGGGAGAAGAAGTTCCTTTGTGGAGGTGTCCCTTTTAGGTCACCTGAGATGTTGGGGGTATGTACATATAGTTATCATATTCCTTTACACTGAATTCAGAGACTGTTCAGTGCCTAATTTGTGGAATTTTACTGCTTACTCTTGCTGAAAATGTTTGAATCTGCTACAAAGAAAAGGAATCACCAGAAAGGAACACGCCTCAATGAGGTGAAAGATTATTACATCGCAAACTAGCTTTTAAGTGTCACTCCTCGTTAAATAAAGGTTTGATCTGCTGGCGTAACCTATACTTAAGGCTCTGTAAAGTTGTTCAAGTAACACCACGTTCTTTATTTCTCACATACACGCAGAAAATCAATACACTCATCTGATGGGAAAAAGGCCTAATCTTCTCCCCTGTGGCACCGCATTTGAGAACACCCAATCACAAGACGCTATGTTCTAATTCTTCAACTTGATTGGCTAGTTCTTCCTTTAACCATTAGGCCGCATAAGATAAGATGAATAGGACAAGAAGTAAACTGATTTATTCTCTTTTTTTAATTTGCTGTGTGTCGGGTAAGCACTTCTATTCAAGGAGAATGTATGGACCAAGTTGAAAAAAACAGACAAACTTGTGCATGACTTTAGCAGCTGGTAAAAAAAAAATCATTATTAGAACATCTGCTGTAAACTGCATTTCTGTCCCTTTCCCTTTCATACCATAAATACATGAATTTCAAAGCTAGTTGTTAACTATTCGCTACGATCAAGGTCTGTGTTGCACCTGCACAAACTTCCATTGATTTTACAGCTCCCTGGGTTGGTCCATCCAGTCCATGATCCACGTATGGGAAAGCAGGACAGTCCTGAAACCCAGGGGCATTTGGTAGGTATCTTTTATATAGCTATAGTGTATCGCTCCAGGGAGAGGTTGTGTCTGTATGTAGTACACAGGTTATGGACAATTCATACTTCTAAGCATTACTGGTGGGACAACACTGGCTGAAAGTCCCGTCTTATATTCCCAAATCCAGTTTAAGATTTTGGATGCATTGTGTATAGGAATTCCCTGTAAAGAGAGGCATTATCTGTCTGGAGGATTGGCTGGGACTGGAATGGTGGCAGATATTAGAAGGATGTTCAGGTCAGCCAGGACTACAAAAGTATAGACCAGGGAGGGCAGTGGTGGGACTATTTTTTATGATTTAATTTTGGAATTGGTATTTTTTTGTGGTTTATGAACTCCCCAGGGGTGAACACCCCCTCTTCTGCTTTTTATTGGCTGTTTGAGTGGGTGGTATAATTACAAATGGGGTTGGGCTGAGCACAAAAGACTTAAATTGGATGGGGAGCGGGCAGATCCAAAAGCCACTCCCACTGCCTGGAGACCAAATGTCTCAAAGGTTCAATAAAGATTTCAGGTCATAGTTGTAAACGTTCCAGGTTTAAAAAAGTGATTGTTTCACCTCAGAATATATGAGCATATCTAAGAACACTACCTTCTCTGAGTCACATCAGAAAACTCTGGGTCGTGGGAACGGCGTTGTGACATGCCACCAATCTCCCCCTTAAATAGAGGTGTGTCCTGCGACATCATTGGGAACTCCTGTGATGTCAGAGGAGACCACCCACTGACATCAGCAGGACTTCCTGCCAGCATACCGCAAAGGGGCTCTGGGCCATAAAGTTCCCAGGTGTTCTGGGCCATAAAGTTCCCAGGGGTGTATATGAGATATGTGGCAAAAGGTGGCAAAATAAGCATGTGATCATACCATACCCCACTGCTTTAAAAGGCAGCCAGACTTTATCTGTTTTTCTAAACATACTCTGCATGTTCTAATCACACCTTCATATATTTATTCAGTATATAAAAGGGTCACAATATAGCTGGCTACTGAAAAAGATCTCATCTTTTCTCATCAAAAAAGCACATCTTTTTTTATAGACTTGTCTAAATTATGTTTTTCTTGCTTTTTATTATTTTACTTATTTATAATATAATGCCTTATTTTCTTCTTGAAAATATTAAAGCATTTTTATGACCGTTAAAGGCACTGCTTTATACCCAACACCAGTGATCTTCTTCACTACAGTAAAACAGCCTGGCATTTAGCAAATATGATTTATAATTTCTGTAATTACTCTTATGTTGTGTTTGCGCATTATGTAATGGTTGAGAATATGGTGATGGTTTATAAATACAATGTGAATATTTGGGTAACTGGAAGCTCTTTGGGTTTGACCCTGGAGGAGTTTCTTCTTTTTCTTGGTCATGCCCACTAAATACAGTCTGGGATTAGCTCCACCCCTTTATGGAGGTAGCCCTGCCCTGATGCAATGCCACTCCCCCAAAAAGGGAGCGCTCCACAGTTCCCAGGTATGGAGATCCGTACATACACTCTGTTAGGATAGGTTCCATATTTTAAAAAACATCATTTTTTCAAGAAATAGGAGTTTGTTTACTTCTTAAATTGGATGATGCAATGCCGTCCTTTTTTTAAACTGTACTTTAAGACAAAAAATGCCACTTCTTAGCAAAAAAAACAAAACTGAATGGCGTAAACAAAAGATCTAAGCATCGTCTAAAATATCTTGTTTTTGACCATCTGAGAACTGTGCATTAACGGAAGGGAACTTGTTGAAGTGGAGAATGCACAATATCAGAGGCTTGCTAAAAGAAGACTTAATATTACAAGGAAAACAACATATTGAACAGGGTAAAAAATGATTAAAAGGACAGAAGAGCCAAACATTTTGCACCCAGGGATCCCATCTGATAAGTTATGTTGATACGATTATCACACAATTAAAAAATCTTTCTTATTGTTTTCTTGTTTGCATTTAAGGCAGGATGCTGATGAGTGAAAAAATAAGATGACTATGGGTGCTCCCTGCTTTACTTTGCTTGCAGGTTTTGTCTACATCTGATGGTTTGAAGGCAGGATGAAGCCAACCATCTCCACTTAGATTGGGGGACCACTGATAACGAGGGACAGATCTCACTTGTATTTGCATATTAAGAGTACACCATGTATATTTTATGTGTCTTTTGTGTATAGAGTGTCCACTAGATATAAACTATAGTTTGAGTCGAAGCACGCTTCTACTAAGCTTAGCTTGAATCTGTATTTGAGGTTCAAGCTACCCATGCACTAGCAGATTGTACTGGTAAGAATCCATTGCTGAATCCATCAAGATAAGTACACACATACAAACAATTTGTATTATTGTTTAAATACCTTGTAAGAGGGCACTTACCGTCACCTAGAAATTGTAGCAATGCGAGGTCAATGGGACGTTTCCACTTGGAACCTTTCTGTAGAGCAATGCCATAACCCGTTGTAGCAAATACTTTCCCACTGCCAATTGTCACAAGCTTGCAACCTTCATCTTTTCTGGCCATATAGTTCAGAACTGCGGCATCATAAATAAAGGCATCTAGTTTCCTACAAAAATATAAAGAATGCAAGGGAAGAACATTGAGCAAAAGGCATAAGTACTACTCAAAAACTCAAGACATAAAAGAGCCTATTAAGAGCAGCATCTTCTATAGACTACGGGTACTTTCATTTTGAGTCATAAAGTCCATTTGTACTGGTGAGAGGTGATACTCTACTGTCAGCTTTGTTCCACTTTATCTCTCCACCACAGTTTCAACTGAACACAATTTCCCTATATGTTTGTATATAAACTATACAGACAAAATTATTGAGACACCCTTCCTCATTATTGAATTTAGGTGTTTCAGGCACACTCATTGCGAACAGGTGTATAAAATCAAGCACATCGGCAGCCATCTCCATGGACTATCATTGGCAGTAAAATGGGTTGCACTAAAGGGCTCAGTGACATTAAACGTGGCACTGTCATAAGATGCCACCTTTGCCACAGGTCAGTTTGTGATATTTCTGCCCTGCTAGATCTGCTCCAGTCCACTGTAATTAAAGTGCAATTTCTTGTAGTAGCAACAGCTCAGCCCCAAAGCGGTAGACTGCGCACACTCACAGAGCAGAGCTGCCGAGTGCTGAAGAGCATAGTGCGTAATAATGATCTGTCATCTACAGCATTACTTACTAAAGAGATACAAGCTGCCTCTGAAAGCAACATCAGCACAAGCATTGTGTGTCAGGAGAGTCATGAAATGGGTTCCCATGGCTGGGCAGCTGCACACAAGCACAAGATCACTATGCGGGCGGAAATGTGTTCTCTGGAGCGATCAATCAAGTCTGATGGACGAATCTAGGCTTGGTGGATGCCAGGAGAACGCTACCACATGGAATGCATGGTGCCTGAAAACTACTTTAGACTTTGGTGAAGGAGGGATAATGGTCTGGGGTTGGTTTTCAGTGTTTGGGCCCCAGTAAATGTTAATGCTACAGCATACAAAGACATTTTAGACAATTGTATGCTTCCACCTTTGGGTGAACAGTTTGGGGAATGCCCTTTTCTATTCCAGCATGACTGCGCCCTTGTGTACAGACCATAAAGACATGGTTGGATGAACTCGACCGGCTGCACAGAGCCCTGACCTCAACCTCATTGAACACTTTTGAGATGAACTGCAACAAAGAATACTCAACTGGATGCAAAAATTCCCCCAGAAACTCTCCAAAATCTTGTGGAAAGCCTTCCCAGGGGAGTGAAAACTGTTATAGCTGCAAAGGAGGGGTCAACAACATATTAATGTCTATAAAAGTCCCCGTTGGTTAATGGTCAGGTGTCCCAATACCTTTTCCACCAACCTTTTCGCCCTTACTTTCTGTATGCCATGTCAGCAGCGCCTTACATTATTCAAATTTATACAAATACATGCAAGAGTAGCATGTAATAAGTCATCACGTCATAGGAACATGCAGGTGCCCTAGAATAGCTATGATTATTATTACATTTTATTTACAGAGTATCCACACAATCTGAAGCGCTATAACATTATAATAATAATAATATAAAGAACATAAGATATCTGTATTTAGGAGATGGGGTCCTGCTCTTGTGAGGTGATGCATCAGCTGAACGATGTTACTTACCCAGTTTTGAGATTTTGTAGGGCATCCTCCACATGCCGCTGGTTGTATTTTATCATATAGGCGTGCATGTCTGGGTAATTGCTACGGATGTTCTTTTCAGTACTGCCATTAGGAACAGTTCCAAACTTCAATGGCGGGTATTGTTCTTGAGGCCTCTGAAACTATTTAGAAGTAAAATTATTATTAAACAAAGGAAATTTAAATTACAGAGGTAACATTTTAAGGTAGTTCATCTGGAATATGAAGTGGAATCTTGCTCTATAGAGATTAAAGTGAAACGACAGAGTACTGACCAACAAGGAATCCACATTAAAGAACATGCAGCTGAACGCATCTCATGTAAGCCTAGGAGGTAGAGGGACGAGGGACAAATTACAGATGATAATGGGGGATTCTGCAGAACTTGCAATAAAGACCACATCAGGGCCAGACTGAAGTTGACAAGGTGGCCCTGGCACTTTAGGGCTAGAGACCGCCAAATAATGTAAGTGTAACCGCTGGCTGTTTTTCTTGCTTACATTGGCTGCAGCCAGCCATATCCATCCGGCAGCTGCACACTGCAGCACCTGATCTGCTGCTCTCGGTAAGCAACCAACAGGGCATTTGTTCGGCGTGTGACAGATAGCCAGGCCTGGAATACATGAGGGCAGGCAGTTATCATATGCATTAAACTGCATATGATCCCTGGAGTGTGAATTCATCTCCTTTTCAGTGGGACTTCGTTCATCCCTAATTTCTGTGTTTTTCATTTAATATAAACACAAACTATTTTTTTTTTCTTTAGGACACTTTTTTTTTTTAGTATAGCCATTTAAGTATAGCAGGCAAATATTTTAAAAGTTTACGTTGTGTGCATGATAAATTGTATACAATTACAAAAAATCATTTACTGAATAAAATGTAAACAATAATTACAAAATACACTGTTCTTGAACATATTTGATTTTTATACTAGATAAGTGGGATAGTATTTCGAGCAGAAACGGTCCTTAAATCTTTAAGTGATAGCCATAAAGCCCTTAAAATAGGTAAGGGATAGCCATTAGGCCATAATAACCGACGACGGTTTGTGGACAGTCTAGAAAGGCTGGATTTTCTTATGTTTATTTCTGTATTTGTATTAATTGTGATCGTTAAATAAAGAAACAAGGCAACTGAGAAAGTGCTACATGAAATAATGTGGTGTACGACGTGACCCACAGAGACACAACAAATAAATGTAAACAACAAGGCATATTATATACTCAAACAAATAACAGTATATTTTATTTTGTGTAGATCAATACTAAAATGTAATATGTGAAATCAATAATTTATCAATGAAAGTGAATGTCTATTTTCTAAAAGCCCATGAATGAATACAACGTGGTGGACCTGATGACCGAGATCTTCGGTTGTGTAATAATGTTTGGTATCCAGAGATATCAGTCAATCCTAGCAATAAACCGCCTAAAAATAGTCTTAAACATCAATGAGACATTATTGTGTGCATTCCATCACAAGTTAAAGCAAGTCTTATGTGCTACGTGGTCTCCATTTAATTTCAGACAAATTACCCAAAAAAAATGATCGCATTCAAAAGCAAGACCAGTGATTTCCTGAACCGTCTCCATTATTGATTTCCCAAGCACAAAAAAAGAAATTACAAGAATCGTATAAAATCGATCTTGTATTTTCTTGTTTTATAATAGATCAAATCTCATTTAGCGTCGTGCAGTTAATCTCAATGTACGTCTCCCTTTCATAATTAAATATCCGCTCCTGAATAGATTTGGGACCAGCGACAAGATTAGATTTATTAAGATAAAGTAAAGGTTGTAGTTAGGTAGTTTTTGGGACTGATTGTTCAAGACAATGAACACGATGAAAAATGATGTCTCTGGAGACGAGGACACACTTCAAAGAACTCACATGACAGAGACTATTCTTCATCTGCAATCTTAAGCATTAGAGAAACCACTAGACTTGTAATATTTGGTTTTGTAAGTTAGCAGAGACAAAAAAAGTACTTTTTTGTCTACAGCTTGGATTAAAAAATTCCATTTTACAAGAAAAGAATAATCCAGGCCCAGGGTGGCAGGTCCATGGGCAGGCATTCCCCCTGGCGCAACCACCATATTTACATCCTCCTTAGACCTTCTCGTCCAACCTCACCTTGCCTGACCTCACAAATGTTCTACTGGATGAATGGGCAAAAATCCCCACAGAAAGTCCCCAAAATCTTGTGGAAAGCCTTCCAAAAAGAGTGGAAGCTGTTATAGCTGCAAAGGGGGGGACCGACTTCATATTAACCCCTTAATGACAAAGCCTGTACAGGCTCAAAATGCATTGTTTTCAATGGGATTAGGGACCGCCCATTGTCCTTAAGGGGTTAATATCTATGTATTTAGAATGCAAGGTCATCAAAGCCCCTGTTTGTATAATGGTCCATATGATGTATATGTATCCACAGACAGAGAGAGAGGAGGGGCGGATTAAAATGGTTATATGATACTAGTATGACCATCACTTTGGTCTATTTGTGGCGACTATTTTACATTATAGAAGTTAGCATTTTTTGTAAAAAGGCAAAACTGCCTATCAATTTCAATTTCTTTTCCTGGTATTTTCCTACCTCTTCTTCCCTGCTCTTTACTGCTTTAAACATCAAGTTTGAATCAGTGAATAGTGTCTGATTTCTGGTACAACATGGTCCTGTAATGGGTCTTCAAGTTTGGTTTGATTAATTTAATTTTTGATTCATTAATTTAACATTTTAAATTGTGACATTGATTTCTAGAAGCCAGGTTATCATCACGACCATCTAAATTCTAAAAGAATTTAGAAGGGGGCCATTATAGTTTAATATGAATTATTAAAGAGGAAATATTAGTTTCCCTAAATATATCGCAAGATTTACAAAATACTCTAATTTTAATGACTAATTTTTGCTATTTTGATACATATTTTTTAAAGAAACAATGGAAAGAAAGTATGTATAATTTATGTGCAGTTTTTTCTAAAAAAGATATTATTCCCACCCACCTACGTGTTGTCTTTTTTTTAAAATAACGTATTAATTCAGTATTTGAATAGAGGACGATAAAACAAACAGCAGTTATTGTAGTGCGCCTATTTCTTTGGGTTCCCGATTGAAAGATTTCATTACTCCCTGACCGACATGGACATTTCTGCATCAATAAAACTTCCGCATCAATTATTTTCCTGTACCATTTCAATCCTCCTCCTATTGAATTCTATGTTTAATATGCGTCTCATTTTAGGAGGTATCTCTTGGAAGATCATCTCGACAAGTTATCTGTAATTAAACGTTGGACGGGAGATTTTTCCATTGTCTGTGACTCAAGCCTTATTTTAAATAATGAATTGGCATTAGTGTGTATTTTTAATTCTCAGTGACTAACCACCAGCTTTAAATGTTCCAAAATGTTTTTCTTCCTTTTCCAATTTGGCTTCTGCATAATAGAACCCGTTGTGGTGCCAGCATGCACCTGTTCAATGCCGTGAAGTTCATGTCACTGTTTATATGTTTCTTAAGTACAACTCAGTAGGCTGAAAATAGAAGGCACTTTTAATGATATGCTGTTATTCTTCTACCCACAATAGCACCAGCCAGCTGCCTATTTAAGAAATGATGTCATAAGCAGCCAGGAAGCGTAAGAATGACAAGCCTAAACTTGATCTAACCAGTTAACTGGCTACTGAGAGCTATGCACAGTAAACAGCAGCGAAGAAGCATAAGCCAATAATTCTCTTATTTTTCATGTCAATCAAAACTACATATGAACACTGCACTGGAATCATAGGATCATATCCATCTATGTCACTAAGCAACAGATGGTCTAGTACCATAGGGCATCCGACTATAAGAACTTCAAATATCAAATCCTTCTGGGTTTAAAACAACGAAACGGCACAAGAAAATGCAAAAACATAAAAATCTCATACCAAATTACTATTATGTATATATATTTTTTTTTTCTTCATCACCGTCGCCTAAATTAGGATGTTAAAAAGGCTGTAGATCAGATGTGGTCTTTTTTCTCTTCTTGGTAGGACCATTCTTCTACGTATTTTGTAATTCCAAAGTTCCAAAGTATCTCAAAGTTTATCCATTTGAGAATAACCTTACACAAGGTTTCTAGAATTGACAGATTTGTCAGCTGTACACCCATGATGCAAATCTCCTGTTCCACCACATCCCAAAGGTGCTCTATTGGATTGAGATCTGGTGACTGTGGAGGCCATTGGAGTACAGTGAACTCAATGTCATGTTCAAGAAACCAGTTTGAGATGATGTGAGCTTTGTGACATAGTGCATTATCCTGGTGGAAGTAGCCATCAGAAGGGTACACTGTGGCCATAAAACGATGGACAATTGGTACTAAGGGGCCCAAAGTGTGCCACCCCCAGCCTGAAACGTTGATACAAGGCAGGATAGATCCATGCTTTCATGTTGTTTATGCCAAAGTCTGACCCTGCCATCTGAATGTCGCAGCCGGAATTGAGACTCCAATCATCAGACCAGGCAACGTTCTTCCAGGCTTCCATTGTCCAATTTTGGTAAGCCTGTGCGAATTGTAGCCTCAGGTGACAGGAGTGGTACCCAGTGTGGTCTTCTGTTGCTGTAGCCCATCTGCTTCAAGATTCTACGTGTTGTACGTTCAGAGATGTATTCTGCATACCTTGGTTGTATCGAGTGGTTATCTCAGTTACTATTGCCTTTCTGTCATCTCGAACCATCTGACCATTCTCCTCTGACCTCTGACATCAACAAAGCATTTTCGTCCACACAACTGCCGCTCACTGGATATTTTCTATTTTTCGGACCATTCTCTGCAAACACTAGAGATGGTTTTGCATGAAAATCCCAGTAGATCAGCAGTTTCTGAAATACTCAGACCAGCCCATCTGGCACCAACAACCATGCCACGTTCAAAATCACTTAAATCCCCTTCCTTCCCCATTCTGATAATCGGTTTGAACTTAAGCAGGATGTCTTGACCACGTCTACATGCCTAAATGCATTGAGTTGCTGCCATTTGATTGGCTGATTACCGTACTTACCGGCGTATTACACGCTCCGGCGTATAACACGCACCCTCGCCGGAACCGGAAGTGCGGGAGACGCGGCTACAGAAAGTTATCGGCGTATAACACGCAGGTAGGGTTTAAACTTATTTTTTTAGAAATAAAAGTGCATGTTATACGCCGATAAATACGGTAGCTGTTAACAAGCAATTAAAAAGGTGTACCTAATAAAGTCCCCAGTGAGTGCATATTTTGGTGGGATTTTTTGTTCCTATTTTTGTGACTACATAATTTTCGCACAGCTCAATAAGTCAAAATATTTCATGCATGTGTTTTTTAAAAATAAAATAAAAAAGGAACAATATAAGTTCTTACTTTTTTATCACTGAGTCCAGACACAGTATCAACATACTCCTCCTGGATCATAAAGGCAGCCAGATTGGCAGTGTAGCTAGCCAAGAAAATAACAGCAAAGAACGCCCAGATGAGTACCATGATTTTGCTTGTGGTTCCTTTAGGGTTTTCTACTGGAACAGAGTTATTAAAAACCAAAGCCCATAACAGCCAGATGGACTTCCCAATAGTAAACTTGGAACCACCAGGACCTAAAGGTGAAAAGGAAAAAAAAAATACAAATTAAAGTCATATTTCACTAGGTTATTATTTATTACTAATAAAATATTGAAAATATGCTTTAAAATATTCTGCTGTTTTATTTATTTTTTTGTTTTTTAGAACAGTTTAAGTTTTTGCATCATACATTGTCACACAGCTGTATATGAGGCATATACAGCGCATATATATTAGCGCAGTTATTTTAGCCTCCAGATCCACAGATAAAGGGAGTTTATTTGACCAACACCAGCTTTTTGTAAATGTTAGCCTATAGTAATGTATACAGCTCTGGATTTTATGTTCAATGACAACAAATATTCTTCCATGTGATTCTCCTTTTATATCTAACTTATCTTGTTAGGCTTAATTATACATTTTAAAACGTGTCATCATCATTGTGTTTTACAGAGCTATCATATATCCGCATGGAATCGAATAACACAGCAGTACATAGTGTCCATTAGGAAATGAGGAAGTAATTGATATGGTCTATGGTATATATTCTATATACATTATCGTGGCTTTTAGTGCTGTAGAACACACTGATACTCTCACACTTAGGAAGCACTTTGAACTTCAAGAAAGATGGACATCAGGGGAGGAAAGTGGTACTTGACGTACTGTCCTCCATAAGGATAGACACTTGGGAGATAGATTGTATTAAAGGCAGAGACAAGAACAGCTTCCCACATGAACGGCCAAGTTCAACCTAAATTATGCATAATTATTAACCCCTTCCGGACTGCCGATTACATACTGCGTCTTCACTTGAAGACTGCAGTATGTTTTTAAATATTTAAATTCCGTGATTGTGATTCACTGAAAAGCAATCACGTGCACGGAATTGAGGGGGGGTGGCTGCTACTGATCGCTGGGAACACCCAGTGGTCAGTAGCAGCCGCCCCTCGCGATCTCAGCGTTCAAAGCGACGCTGGATCGCGTAAAGGCTGTGACGTACCTGGTACGTCCCGGTCTGCCGGTGACCCCTGACCCGGAAGTACCAGGTACGTCCCGGTCTTGAAAGGGTTAATGCTGTATGACATTCAAGATGTCATCTAACTGTGTATTACGTTGCAGTGTATATATGCTAGACAGACGGTCAAAAATACAGATGCATGAAAGGCTATTTGTTATGACAAAGGTGTAAAACAACATCTGAGAAGGGTTTCTTACATTACAACGTAGGAATTATACAAAAAGCAAGAAATTTATTTTTCTAGTGAATCTGGGAAAATAATTCTTCAGAGAATTTCAGACAAATCAGCTGATTTTGGTTTATCATTATTAATAAAGTACCAAAAACATGGTTTCCGTCATTCTAATCTACTGAAAAACTATAATTTAATCTTGGAGGAAAACGTGGTTTTTTTTGGGTAAATCAAGTGGAAAATTAATGTGGTAGAGGTGTTGGGGTAATTTTATATTGAGAAGAAGCTTCATTATAAAAAAAATGTTTATTCAGTTTACCGCTATAAATATCACACAAAGGACCGAAATTAGTCTTATTCTGATATAGATTTAAAGAACAAAAATCTGCAATATATAGATATGTTGATATTGAGAGGAGTTTGGTGATATTAACCCCCTAATGACAAAGCCCGTACATGTACAGGCTCAAAATGCATTGTTTTCAATGGGTTTAGGGACCGCCCATTGTCCTTAAGGGGTTAACAACTACTTACAGCATTTAACCACTTCTAAAGAGAAACAATTAGGTGGACCAATACATTTAATTCAATAAATACTTGTGTTTGACACGATAAACAACTGAAAAAAAATTCACACGTATCCACATTTTACACCAAAACATTCCGTAGGAATAGATCATTTTTCAAACTAAAAGAGACAGCAGCTATTTGCTGTTGGGGTTACCTAGAATTGAAAAACCAAAGCCAAGCACATAAATCTGAGTGACACTAACTAAAATATTGTGTTTCTGCAAAAACCAAAAGCGCCGTTTCAACCATAGATCCTACAATAGTCGCTAAATCTACAGGGAACTGGTTAAGAAAGAACACGGGGAAATAAGATTTGCCTTTCATCCGCTGTGCTCCAAGCTACGGCATGACATACTACATTAAATCTATAACACTTTATGTAGCCGAAAAAATACTGTGTGCGGAATGACAGAAACTAATTTTGTGCTTAAAGTGAACCTGTCATGCAGTGAGACCGAGTCCTGTTCCAGCTTAGCATTTGTTCTATACATTGTGCTAAGCCAGGACCGGAACCAAGGGATCTCCGATGTACCTTATTTATTTGCAGACTTTAGTTGCCTAAAAGGTTTGCCCATGTGAAAAGTTTTCCAATCTGTATTGGATATACATTTTAGAGTTCCTGACTTTTTGATTAATATATTGGCTCTCATTTACTAATACTCATAGCTGGGAATTCTCCTGGGATAACCCAGAGTCTTAGGCGGAAGACCTGCTTCCCCATGTCTCCGAGTGAGCTTATGTTTTGACCAGGACCACTCTTCTATCCACATCTTGACTACTCTAAACCACTTCCCTCCCATCCCTTATCCACTAAAGGCTAGCCCTGTGCATATGACTGGTGGATCCCACCAACATGGATGGCTAGCCCTTCCCCTCGGGAAGATCACAGGTATCTGGATACTATGTTGACCTGACTGACATCAAATGATTATAATCGAAGAAACATGCCCTGATTCTTGGCTCATTTCAGTTTTCACCTATTCTACCGGGTACACATTTTATAGATCAGCATTAGTTCCATAGCCGTGAACATCTAGGTGCTCAATCTCTGTGGTGCGGTGGTTGAAAAATATATTATTTCATTTGGGTTCAGATAACCCTGTAGGTCAACTTATCTCTTGCACAGAGGGTGCATCTTCTGAGTCATTGGGGCACAGACTTTGCATTGATAAAGCATTGTACACAAATCTGTTTTTTCTAAACCTAGTTTTCTAGACAGAAAAAAAGCAGGTTGCTTATCAACACAGAAAATCGGACAAAACGAGTGTGGTCAAAACATGGAGAAGGAGTGGGAAATGATCCAAAATATCTCCAGGAGTATGCTTTGGAATGAGTGAAGCTACAAGTCATGCCAAGTAAAGGTGTCTCATGTGGCACCTCTACAAATGGATCTACTTCTTTGTATGAACACAAGACTCCACCAAAGGTGATTGGGAATCTGAAATGAATTGAGATAATACTGAATACCACTGAGTTTGTACTGTGCATTTCATTTATGCAGGAGGGAACAATATTGAGGTATAATGTAGTACTAGATCTAAAGCATTTCTTCTGAGTAGTCGATAATTATATCCTCCTATTATTCAATGAACTAACTGGCCCGTTAACTGAGCAAATAAAAGGCCAACACACATATTTTGAATGCGTATCTCAATTTAATTATATTTAACCTCATTATTTGGTTTTTAAAGTGTATTTTAGTCTTCCTCAACTACACAACCTGTGATTTCTAAACTAAACACTCATTTACCAGGTTTGGGAACTTTTACAGGATACATCATCCAGACTAAATGAAGTGGTGGTTCCCTAAAAGCTTATAGTAACATAATAATACAATACAGTGTGATATAATGATATCCAACCCGATGTGTGGTGCTTCAAACTGTTTAGTAAATCCTGCTGAAAGATATTAACAATAGTCGCTCAAACCAACCCTTCCTATTCACATGGAAGTCATGAAAAGGAGACTTTCCAAAGTACATTCAATTGACATTTTGTATTCTCTAACACCCCAATGTTGTGTCTGGTGTCAGACATGAGTCAGAGTAATAGTTCCCAAAGCAACCATAAAGTAAATACAATTTCATCGACTTCAATCCCACTTAGAACAGAATATTTCCCATGTTGAACTATTTGTCCAGTTAGATGTTTCCAAGATAATAGTGAAAGAAAAGCAATATAAATTACAAATCCAGAAACTACCCACTGATATACCTTCTGCTCGTAATGGATAATCATTAATTCAGAGACTAACTAGACCTAGGATTATTACACTTCGGTCAGGTTTATTTTTCTTTTATTTATGCCATAGAAATGTTTTTTTCCCCCCAACCCTTCGTACATCTTACCACAATTGGCCAATAAGCCATTCAACCAAGCACAGCTCGTACTGTGACAGCTACTAACTTCTGCCTATTAAAAACCAGAACCGGGGTTGAAAAATAAAAAAAAATAAAAAAAGATTAGTTTAGCGACTTTATGCAGGAAATTGTGCTCATCCGGTAATGAGGTGGAAAGCCACATAGTGTTACTGCTATTAGAGCCATGCACAAGTAAACAAATTCCTCCCAAAGGAGGACTGTGATGATTGTATCCTATTGTATAATTACTACAGACATGTGAAATGTCACCGCGGGGACCCATAAAGAAAAGGCAGAGGTTTTATTTCAAGATTGGAGAGCAGCAAGGAAATGTCAACTTACAAAAAAGATAGAGATCCCGAGGCTATAAATAACAATTATTTGCATAGAAACAGGTATAGATGGGTATAACTCTCCGGGATCTGTAGGAAGCCATCTCCACGGCATACATTTTTAATGATATGGTAAATGGCACATGATATGCATACCTATAAGCACTGGCCTCTCTAATGTATATTAATAGGTCCATCTAGTCTGTAATGTCCCTTCTGCTGTTCATTCTAAGCCCTTTATTCATTCACATACCTGGGAACTCTCTGGACTTGACCGAAGCCTCCGGGGTCTCCGGGACACTTTTCTCTTTCTCCAGTCATGGGAGCCGTGTTTGGTCACGCCCAGTCAAGGCCCAGTCCCTCCCACTACTCCCCACCCACTTACCTCCCCTACTCCCTGCCCCATTAAGGCTTCTGGGGTTAGTTATGACCACATGGCGCTAGCTTGACCCCTTCATGCACAGCTAGTCACCCTCTTCCCCCGCAAAGCCACTAGCCCCGAAGAGTGAGAGCTTCAGGTAGCATGAAGTTCCCCGATATGTTCATCCAACTTTATATGGTCCATTGAGTTAAAAAAGTAACATCACATCCATGACATACTTTGTCTATGGTAGAACGCATATGGTACCTTACATCTGCAAGAAACAATGCCTGGGCTGCATCTATCATTTTCAGGTCATATCTTTTTAGCGGAGAAAAGGCATGCAAAACGAGCGCGTCTGCTAAAGGATATTGTGCTATTTCAGAAACATCAACTAAGGTATTAAACAAAATCAATTAATTTAAAATGAAAACTCTAAACTGTAAATTGTACTCCAACTAGCTCCTTCCTCTGTTTCATTTTCCTTTGCTACTAGTATTTAGTAGACGTTACAGAAATATCCTACTGTCCCTGTGGAAGAGTCCCCAGTACAAGCTGGTAAGGACTGGGAAGTCAACAAGGTCTTTCTAACCTCTCCGGTAATTATGAATGTTGGGAGGCACGCAAGTAAAAAAGTTAAAAACGCCAGTTCTATATGCCCTTTTATTTTTATTCTGTGACACATATTACTGTCACGGCAAGTATTTGTTTGCTAGGGATCTGCTTTGTATAACATATTAACATATGGCCCTAAACTATAAATGGAAATACCGACCGCTATGCTAATACACTGCGGGTTACTACTATGTATCACATGTACAGATAATTATTTTAACCGTCTAAACAATTGACTGGTAACTGGATTGTATTTCAACTAATACAGACATCTAAATTGATTACATGTGGCAAAGACATAAAACTGCAAAAAAAATCACGGTAATGTATATTATATTAAATATAATTTATGCTGTGAAGCTGCCCCCTTAAAACGCATCACTGGCTTTTGTAGAACGAATGTAAATCTTATACTAAAGAGACACTACCACTGGCATAACAAAGACCTTTTGGGTCAACACGGAGAAACGCCCCGGTCCTCTCCTGCTTCTCCTCCAACCATGGCATTTTCCTGCATGTAAGACTTCCGACCTGCAGGAAAAGGAAGAGCTCAGGGTATCTGGAGACTCGATGTTCCCAGCTATAGTTATGGGGGAGATTAGAGAAACCCCAACAGTTCCATGACTGGGACAGTAGGGCATCTAAAAATCAGGACTGTCCTACTAGAAACAGAAGGTGGGCTTGGAGTATTATCATCATTTAAGATAGGCCCCCGGATTTACAGTATAGTTCTTCAAACATTTGTTTAAACTAAAATCTGTGTGAAATAATATTTGGAAATACACATATTAGATTATTTCTCATCTTCCTCCTTCTTTACAGGTGCTTTGCAGCTTTACAACCCACCTTTTGAGATGTTATTTAATAGAAAAGGAGAGAAGGCTGAAGCTACCATCCACTTTATTAATATGTGTTTGAGGGTCTCTGATTGGGGTTTTGCTATTTTGCTTCTGTATAACCTCAAGGTAATCCGAATCAAATCATTGCTTCTGTACTTGGGAATCACTTCAAATAATAAAATACAGTCCCAATGCTTTCTTCCTTGTTGGCCTTTTTTTTTTTTTAGTTCCTGCCTTGTCTTTGTCAGTTATCGCAACAATAATTGGCATTTTTATAGCACATTTCGCCTACGGAGAACACTCCTTCGTTTTAGATTTGTAGCAATACTGAAAGTGACTGGGCAGGAGGCGACCGACGAGATGAAAAGAAAAGAAAAAAAAAAACAGATTTGAGAAATGATGGAAAACACATTTTCTGCAATTTTTCCAAGATGTCAAATTACCGAGACATAGGACCACCTACTACATCACGCTCATACGGTGAAGACAAAAGGAGGACAGGAGATGACATGTCGAGAAAAAAACTATGTAATAGCTTGATTACAGCCCAAAATACTGTACATTCATTTTCAGGTTACACAGAGCTTAATATATATATATATATTATATACACTGTATATACCAGACCATCTGTATTTACCAGGGGAACAAATCACAATGTATGCAATATAGCATTAAATATATGCTAAATTTAGGATAAAAGGGCCAATTAAGTGCCCCTGACACCCCTGCTAAAGAAAAATGCATATTAAAGTACTGTGTGAGTAACCTGTACCTCTATGAGAATCTGCAGCCCTGCAGCTGCTCTCCACTCACCCTGAGGGCGGACGATTCTTGCCACTGATTGGTTGCATGAAACAGCCAATCAGTGCCAGGAAAACGCTCCCCTTCACAGAAAATGATCCCCTTAATTTGAATGAATAAGGGGGTCTACGATTAAATATTTTTTTCTGGAAAGGGTCAACAGACATGGAATGGTGTTTCTAATGGTCCACTTAGTTATAAAAGGGTTAAATTAAGCAGTAGGGGAAATAGCACCTTTGATGTCTTCTATATATTGCATATGATCTCCAGTATGTAGTATTTAACGAGAAACTGATCTAGTTGCTTTAGCATTTTCACTTTTTTCATGGTATGGGAGAACATCTCAGGGGAAACTTCATAGAACTTTACAGCAAGTTAAAAGGGTGGAAAACTTGTAGTTAGAGGCCAAGCTTTCAGACTTAATTTTGTTTAAATTGGAAAACATAAGAACCATGTACAGCGTGCTTTAGGTTGATAATTTACTGGACCTTCATACATTTTAGGATGAAAGTTGTAAATGTTACAAAATTATCTTTTAAATGTACATGAAGAGAGCTTTCATATTTACTGTAAAATTCATTTTTCTTTTTTAATATAAAAGGCACTTTAGAAATTGATGAACACTTTAGTGGCTACGATTGGCACATTATGTCATGTCAAATGGCCAACAAAGTCCTTTTCTGTTTTAGGTTAGAGGTGTGGCCAGGGGCATACCTTGGAACTCTCCAAGTTTCCCCAGAGACTCTGCGTGAAGCTTTGCTTCTCCGGGTCACCATGGAGAATCTCGGGGTCATGGCGTTGAGGAATGCCCCACTCCCAGGCCACTTCGCCTTCTACCAATACTACCTCTTCTCCTGATGTCAGTGAACCGTCCAGCAATGTCAGAGCACTGCCCAGCAAGACTGTCCACCCACATCAGTAGACCCAAAAAAGGTAGAGTTCTGGGAAAATGGAGCTGGAATGGTCCCAGGTATGGACCAGGGTTTACCAAAAGTTTTCATTTGACTTTGGGACCTACTGGGGATGTCTAGCCAGTTCTTCCTCTTCTGAGGGAATGGCTTTGTGAAGAGGTGGGGCTAGCTACATGTAAGGGCAGGGCTAGCCATTTAGTGGGTAGGAAATGGGACAGAGTAGGTGGAGAGTGGGCATGACCAAACACCACCCTCCGGTACAGAGAAAGAAAAAACATACATGGATACACGGAGAAGCAGCTTTATCATTGTAGAACAATCTACAATGTTATAATTGATTTCTTTTTGCCAAAATCAGTTATTATTTTTTGGACCAACAAATCAAATTACTTATACAGTAAAGTTGTCAAATTCATGGACCTCTATCTATATTTCTACATATTACTGTATTTGCTCGATTATAAGACGACCCCCCAAAATCTGAATATTTATGAAAAAAAAGAAAAAATCTGAATATAAGACGACCCTATAGGAAAAAAAGTTTTACCAGTAAATGTTAATTCATGTAAACTATGTGAACAATTGTTTGTTAATAAATGGAGGCATAGGAGGCATAGTGCTCTGTGAAATGCCTTTTAACCCCCTTAATGCCACTCTGCCTCCATTAATGCCTTATGCCTCCCTATATGCCACTGTGCCCCATGATATGCCTTTAACCCCTTATGTGCCACTCTGCCTCCAGAATTGCTTTATACCCCTATATGCCACTCTGGCATTTAGGGGGTTAAAAGGCATATTATGGGGCACAGTGGCATTTAGGGAGGCATAAGGCATTAATGGAGGCAGAGTGGCATTAAGGGGGTTAAAAGGCATTTCACAGAGCACTATGCCTCCAGAAATGCCTTATGC
>VKOC01006395.1:0-28870 GCA_009364415.1 Spea multiplicata
TAATAATAATAAATATTATCTTTTATTTATTAAGCGTCAATAAATTGCGCAGCGCTGTACAATTTAAATATACATTAAGACATACAGGTACATCAGGGGTTAAGAACCCAGCCTGTAAGCCACCATCCAGCCTTATACACTTATACTATGTTGCTGGCAGGAAGTGTGGGCTTTTGAGGGCCGCGCTTGTGAGCTTACAATCTAATCAGTACATTATTATTTGAGGGAGAAGGAACTTTGACAAGGCTTCTCACTACTACATAGGTTCATTAGAGATGAAATGGAGAAATCGGAGAAGAGAAAGCTATAGATCCAAAGAAAAAGACTCAAGGACAGTGAAGGGATAATTGACATATATTCTGTGTTTTGGCCCTGGGGAGGAAGAATTTATTTGAGCGACAAAACATCATTTAAAGGGAAGTTCCAGCTGAAATCTAAATGATATAACAGTTTAAACCATGCAGTGTGTTGGCTGTATGATGGTCTGGATGTGTCAAGATAACGAATTCTGCCTAAAGCTGTACTTTTTGATGACATCACAATTTGTTTAGCGAGCCAAGCTGTCGGTGACAGAGGAATTATGTCAGATTCTGTGTGCGCCTGTCACTGTCCTTAACAGTCTCTGTCTGTTTCTATATATTTCCATACCAATGCCTGTTCCAGCTAGTGGAGAGCTGGCATTGTTTGGGTGCACCAGTCTTGCATTATAGATGACTCAAAAGCACCAGTCTTGCATTATGTATGGCTCAAATGTCCCAGTCTTGCATTATGTATGGTTCAAATGCTACAGTTGCACTATGTATGACTCTAATGCTCCAGTCTTGCACTATATCTGACTCAAATGCTCCAGTTTTGCATTATGTATGGTTCAAATGCTACAGTTGTGCACTATATGTGACTCAAATGCCCCAGTCTTGTACCTGATGCATTGTCTCAGCATGTTCCACTTGCATAGTGTATAGCTCAAATGCTCAGTCTTGCACTAGGTATGGCTTCAAGTGCACCAGTCTTGTACTGATGTATGCTCTATATGTCTCATTATTACTGAGCACGCTGAGGGTATTCAGTGCTTTCTAAAACTTATTTTTGGGTTTATTTTTTTTTGGGGGCCACGGGGGGTGGAATGATGCTACATTGTTCCACCAGCGCGTCCTGTAAGCAGTCCAAGCTGACAGAGCCTTTCATAATGCTCAGCTTAATACATCTCCTGCCGCCAGGGCCCGATATTATAATCAGCAGATAAACATCAACAGGTTTGAGGAGAAACGCTTTCTCACTGCCCAGGCTCCGAAGTTATACAGTATTGGATAAACGAACATCATTTTAACGACTTAATTTAATTCATCAAGAAAATACATTGCTTAGTGTTTGATCATGGCAGGCAGATTAACATAAGCGGTCAGGGCTGATTGATCAGTTACATGGTAACGCACTATATATGGGTTTGGAACATGGCATCCCTTATGATCACAAAGCATCTCTAGAAATATACATTGCCATACCCTTACTCTTTACTGCAAAATACGCTCAGTAATCATCATCACTGCAAAGCTGAGGGCATGCAAAGTTCTACATTTTGAGCAATCGCCATGGTAACCAGTGGAATTATAGGTTACTATGTTCTACCAGGATGCTCCAGATACAGTATAGATCTAGTCTGGCCAAAATAAGGTTTTGTCTCCCTCGATTATCTGCCCAACCAAAGGCACTTTGGAGTCAGCACCACCGGCCCGTGATTCCATCTCTCTAATCCATATAATGCAGAATTCTATTGTTTCCATATAATGCGGCAGGCGCTGTGGGAACAGAATCATTCATTGACAGAACAAAACATAAGTACTGAAAATGTAAGCTGAAAGAAACCGAGGATAAAAGCAACGCCGTGGAAAAGTGACACGTTGGACATCTGCTAATTTCACCGGGAAGCTGAAGGGTTCCTGCAAAAGTTGTAGGTGGCTTTTTGAAATGAAATGGAAGACAATCACGGCTGCGGTAATTATCCAAACTTAATTGATGTAATTAATTAACCTAACGTACTAAGATTCCACTTGAAAGCACAATTATGTTTTGACAATAATGAATTATAATGCTTATTCCAATTATTTCCCAGACTCTGATTTCTGGGTATGTATCCACGCCAATGGCTTTGTATTAATGAGTTGCCCCCGCGTCCTCAAATCCCCATCTTCCTGGAGTGAGAGTTCTAAGTAACTGCCCCTTCGTTACACTAACGTCTACCCTTCAGGAGGCTGTTAGAGGGGCTTTGAGTACCAAACCAGATTCTACTGACAATGATGCCATGAGAGGTATTCTGTAAACCGTTAATCTCTTCTCTTCTTCAGATTTTTAAGATTAGATAAAATTAGATAAATTAGATAAAAGTGGCTATTACTAATACCGTATTAATAATTACAATTACTACTACTATTCGTATTACAATTAATATAACTATTACTATAACTATTACTATTACTATCACTATTACTATAACTATTACAATCACTATTACTATAACTATTACAATCGCTATTACTATCACTAATACTATAACTATTACAATCACTATTACTATCACTAATACTATTACTATAACTATTACAATCACTATTACTATCACTAATACTATTACTATAACTATTACAATCACTCTTACTATCAATAATACTATCACTATTATCACTATTACTATCACTAAAACTATAACTATTACTATAACTATTACAATCACTATTACAATTACTACAACTATTACAATCACTCTTATTATCACTAATACTATTACTATTACTATAACTATTACAATCACTCTTACTATCACTATTACTATAACTATTACAGTTACTATTACTACAACTATTACAATCACTATTACTATCACTAATACTATAACTATTACTATTACTATCACTAATACTATTATGATTACTATTCAAATTTCTTTTACGGTTACTATTATGATTACTATTCAAATTACGATTACTATTACAATAACTATTATGATTACTATTACTGTTACACTTACAGCCTTAAAATACCCAAAGGAGGTCTGCTGTTACCCCTTCTGTTATTTAATTGATGTCTATTGCACACAAGCTTCTCTTGCTTAAACCATCATTCATGAGCGATATCTCCCTCTGAGAATGTCCCTTCTTTGGTTGCCCTTCTCCAACGTAGTAAAGCCCTTACACACATGTTCTAAGCCAGCTCTTCCCATATCGTATCCTCCCGGTCTGCCAGCTCTAGGGTCTTGGGGCAAATTGCATAGTCCCCAAACACGTAAAGAGATATATTTTTCAGATAACATATCCACTCCTGTGGTTTCTGATCTCTTTTTCAGACCCTTTGATCCAACCTTCAATGTAATTTTTGCTGTTTGCCTTCCAGTTTCTCAAACCGCTCAATTTCTAGAACATATTCTTCTTTTTTTAACTCCCTGTGAAATAGTCGACCATTGCCTAGCTGCTGAACACATCACATACTTCTACACCTATATTTAAAGATCTCTCTCTGTGAGTTACTATCTTCCATCTATATCTGTTAAAAGACACTCATGTGGATATTCATTTCTGGGAACATCAAAGCTTTTTCTCCAAAAAAGTATTAAATGTGGGGTTTGCAGAGTCAGCACTTCTTAGCGATAGGAAACGCATGGAAATTGCATTGATTAAAGAAAAGTCTTTGTGCATTATTTAAAGTTTTATAAGTTAATGAAACATGGAGAGATCAGGCGGATACAGAGAGAAGATGCCGAACTCTAATTATAAATGGTCATTACTGAATATGCTCTGAAAAACAAATCCAAAAGCTCTTATAGGAAGGGAAGGGGTAGAAACATAAGACATGTGGACCATAATACAGGGGTATGTTGCAATTGGGTGCTAGGGTGAATACTAAGATGCAATGAACTCAATTCCAGCATTGACATTTTCCGAGTAATAATGGTGGTGGTCGGTACGTCTAAATCATTTGGAAAAGGTCTTATTACCATAGCAGCCAGTAAGGTTGTGCTGAGAGCACCTTCAGAGTTTTGCACCAGAATACCTCTTAATACATAACTCTTTGGTGTTTGGCCTTTTATATGTCTCCAACATCTCAAATAAAAAAGATGCACAATAAGAGGTACTTTGACCATTGAGAGATGGGGGGGTATCGGTATAGCTGCAAACTTGAGCACCAACGGCAGAAGATAGACCGCCAAATGCATTGCCCTGCAATTAGTCTTATTCACAAGCCACACGCAACCACAGTCTTCAGCTACATGAATCCAGTCTATTGTCCCCAGAACCAGTGCTGTGTATTACAGAGATACCCGCAGATACATAGAATGCCTTATTCTTACCTCGTACTTTGGTGGTATCCGTGCACCAAATCCCAGGGCGGAGAATCTCTTATCACTAGACAAAAGGACAAAAGGAGTTCAGCAGACATATACAATTGTATCTTCTACCCAAGACTAACCAAGTCTCCACACTATAGAATCAATCACAAGCACAAACAAGAGTGACCACTATCACCCCTCATCCCCATTCCCATACAGACAGCAGTTTCCACGCAAAATCCAGAATGCATTGCTCCTTTAATTAACACACTGAAATTCACTCACTGGAATGATAAAGATTTCACGTACTTATAATAACATATGTATACTATTCAGACACACAAAGTATGTAGTATGTTGCTACACACAGGCACATCTGTACTGCCCATCACATAATACACTGCGCTTGGACATGAAGGAGCGGTTGCTTTACACCTGTCATAGTCTTGGCAGATCTCCCCCACGGCTACTAACGCCTTCAGATATTCATTGGGCTGGTATGGGTTAATGTAGTGTAGAGAACAGCTATTTCGGGGATCTCCGTTAGAGGCTGTGAAGTCTATGGCCACCTAGAGAGAAAATAGACAGCCCCAGTGTCATGAAGAAAATCAGAGGAGAGACAAAAAGTTATGCAAAAGATTTTGGTGCAAAGTTTGGAAAGTGGTCTTATCGTCATAGCAACCAACGGAATGTTCCTGCTGACTCAATAATTCCACAGCAATAATAATAATAATAGTAATAATAATAATAGCAGTTTTCACCAGAATCACTTTTTAGGCATAACCCCCAATGTGTCCGTATATGTGCTGTTGGTGGCATACAGGAGATCTGCACATGGTAGAGACAGACGAGAGGGGCAGGCAGGTGTCATAGTAAGTGTGTGGAAAATATGGGGACTCACTGTGAAGTGGATCTGGCAGCCGCCCATAATGTAGTCAAGGAAGGAATAAACTCGGTGGATCTGTAGTTCCGAAAACAAAAAGAGAAATTGGTACAGAGTCTGGAATTAACCATTTCATCTGAAAATTGCTCACCCCATTATTCAGATCACCTGTCTGGCAAAAACAAGGTTTTGGGTCCTAAGACCTGGTTGCTTCCTGACAGTCCATATTGTAGGGTGCAGTTTACCAGATGGACCTTGGGGTCCCTTTCTAACATGTAGGCATCCCACCAAAGATCAATAGCATGGCTGTCCAACGCTTGACTTTTTTGTGAGCTTTTTATGGGTTTGAGCCCTTAGGATATTCACCTGCGGCTGAGGTTTATAAGAGTTGGGGGACATAGTTGGACAGCTCACATGGCGTGATCCTGCTGACCAGGATTTTGGAATCCTGCCTAAAAGCTTAAAGGTTCTAAGTTATTAGGAAGGGACGTGGTGGCTTTTTACTTTTACCTTCAGGTCTGTGAGTATTACGACTCCAGAGTTCTTGTAATTCCTCTTTTTTATTTTGTACTTGGGGTTGACACAATCCCATTGCACCTGTGGGGTGAATCAAACAGTCAATCACACCCTCCGAAGACAACGCAGAGCTGTGCCGAGCGCCAACACGTGTTTCAACCATGTAACAATGCAAATTGGTGGTGTGCGGCTAAAGCCCTCGAGCAAGCTGTCTTCTTTTATGATCATCCTCATCATCCATCACTTTTGGTGTTGCTTAGTCTAAACCCCCCTGCCACAATTATACGTGTGCTGTGACTGACGGTTGTGCAGCTCTGTGGTATATGTCGGTGCTATACTTAAGCTAACAATCACCCTACCTTGTTTCCACCAATTCCTTTCTGCATCTCTTCAAAGGTTGCATAAAACTCTCCGATAAAGTCATGCTTCCCACGGGAGTCATAATCCCAAACTAAGCACTGGAGACAAAGAGACATGATGTGATATTAAAGACACACGTCCAGGTAAAAGGTGGGATAGCTGGGGTAGAATGGGGTAGAATGGTGTAAAAGGCACAGGGCATGTGAGCTGAACCCGCAGCTAGTATTCTGACGACGTATATCCTGAGCTTGGGAATTCTAGGATGTTTTTCCTACCCGGAGCTTTCTCTTTTCTTCACAGCAGCAGAGAGAACTCAGAGAAACCTTGAAGGACTCCCACACTGGATTTAGATTGTTCTTGACAACCTGATGAAGAAGGAAATCAATACATATATCACAGGGACCTTTATCGCACCCATACAACGGCTCCTGAAGCTGACAAGCCCCTCTCAAACTCAACATCTTCTCATCTTACACTCATCTCTCACTTGAAGCTCCATCTCAAGTCCCATGACAGACCCACAGCGCCCCTTCACTGACGTCAGCACAGACTCTCGTTTAAGACACTCAAAGAGCTTCTCACCTCCGTTCTGTAAACCAGCTGCTCGCTTTGATCGTCATTAATGCGGTAGATTTCCAGGAATGGATCTGATTTGCTGAAGAGATCCTAACAAAAGGACAAGGAGGGTTAATGGATCCCGTTTAAAAGGACACTTTGAGTCATGGTACCGGGGGCGACTTGATATGTCGGTGGCAAAAAAGACAACTGGGGCTCAAAATATATTTGGACATAGTGCCTGTCTGTCCCTCATGTTGTGCTCCACCAGAGGTGTCTTTAAAGACTATCTGCCACCGCATGGAGGACTGTACCCTGTGTCTGTCACCTTGTCATCCAGTTTCCGTGCGCTGAATGAAAGTTCCACATATCCATTGTTCCCGGAAATCTCTTCCGAAATCACCTATGGAGAAATGTAAATCTTAAACAAGTCATGGACTTTTCACAGCTTGGGTCCTTCTACTCCCACACTCATCTCACAAACGACCCCGGACCTGCCGCTAGACCCACATTTTCTCTGCTCACTCACTTACTGTGATTGTGGATTTTCCAGCATATTTTCCATATTTCAAAAACAGGCCTTTGGTGATTCTCTTCTGTGCCACAATCTAAGAAAAAAAAAAAGAAGGAGACAAGACCCCAGTAGTGACAACATGGAAAGACGAAGGTGGGATAGAACTTTGCTGGTATCAATAGTGGTTTATTAGACAGTAATTGCTCCAAGTCCCAAGAGTTGCTCCAATGTTTGCACTGTGATACCATGATACCCTCCCGATATTACCCTCTTCCGTCATTACCTGCCCCAGTGTGATCTCCACCCCTCCTAGGAAGTCATCATCCCTGGTGCCAATACTGCAGTGACCGTGGATGTCATACACCTCAAAGCGCAGCTTCTGGACTTCCTCAAAGTAATAGTCCACGGTGAAAACTTTGGAGAAGACCGGATTCAGGTTGCTCTTAATCACTTCTGTCCTATCCACCTGTTGGGGTAAAAAGTAAGAGCGCATTACTGGAACAATGGGACCACATTATATATATATGTGATTTTTTGGTTTAGGGACCATTGAGATCTCCAAGGAACCCTAAGCAGACAGAAGTAATGCAACATTTTTTACGTGTTGCTGATTCTGTAATATCAGGGAAGGGATATATATTAGTTCTATTATTATATTATATAATTAGTTCTGGAATGTTAGAGAGGGCAGGGATCTATAGAAGGCTCGAGTTCAGTCCTTGACATATACAAGGGGAAGAAGTGATAAAGCTGTATATTATCAGATGCGGAACATTGCAAATATCAGCACTGACAAGCCTTTATTTGTCTCCGGGAAATTAAAACAGTAAGAAATGAAAGACTCCCACGTATACTGGAGGCTGAAGAGGGTTTGGGAGGGGGCAATAGCTCTGTTTTTTTAACAATGTGGGCCATTACCGGGAATTACCTACTTTGAGAATAAGAAGTAGATATGGGCAGAAAATCTAACGTTTTTTTCCTTCCTATGTCCCTTATACAGGGAGATTATTATGATTATATTATGATTATATGATTATTATTATTATTATTATCTATCATATCCTAATGCACTGCTGCAACTATAATGTGATAACAGAAACAAATGTACATTATATCCGAGCGTTAATAACAGAAACATATCACCGCGACGGAGCATCTGAAAGCGAGGTCGGTCAATGAATGCCTTCCATTACAAACAACGGTAGTGATAAAAAATATATGCTTTAAGAATGAATAAATTAGACATACTTTGGCTGAGCACCTCCGCTTAGATGCTGCCAACCTTTTAATGGAGGACTCTGTATAAATCTGCAGAAAAACTCAATGTCCTTCAACCTACCTCCATCCATTGGCCTTGAGATTGCATCAGAAGAACCACGCATGGGTCGGACTTGTTGAGCGTGTCTCTGTCCAGCAAGTTCTTGCAACATACACGGAGCTCCACCTTGGACACGCATGTGGCTGTAACAACCCCAAGGGATGAAGGAGAAGCCAAGTCCGAGATCTCGTTGACCATCATCTTCCCAATGGATAGAACCTCAACCAGAGATGGCGAAGTAAGGGAAACTTGGCTGGTTTTGAAGATAATGACACTGCTAATCAGCGATGGTCAGCAGGACCTTGCTCTCTCCATGTGAGGATCTGTGGTGGGGGATGCCTGGAGCATGGAAAGATGGGTGGCTGCAAATTCTGTTTCTATATCAAGGGTGGAGGAACCAAAGAGCCAATGTCAAGTAATGCAATGTGCAACCAGGTCAATGTTTGGATGGCCTTGTATGGATAGTGATTTGCCCAAAAGCTCCTTAATCATGAAGTGATCTCTGATCTTCTTTGTAGGACATTGCATGGGATACCTGACATATATTCGTAGAATTGTATCCTACGCACCTTGTTCAGGTCAGTCGATTGAGTATGTTATATAATTTCACCGGGTTACCCTTCATACGATCGGTGTCCTCTAACTTGCTGTCCCCATCAGGAGTTACCATAAAGCTCAGCAATGGCCGACCCTCAAAATTATGTGTGATGTACTTGAAACTTTGGGCTGAGATTTATGAGGACACCGCCGGTTGCGGTCTGGGTAGAGGTTGTTTTCTGGCCTTCCTCGTGTTTGACCGTGGTTTTGGGTGTTGGGTTGGTGAGAAGAGGTGGTGAAGCCGGTGTCTGAGCTCCCAGCAGCAGCAGATACTGCGAATTTGTTCTGAGAAGATGAAAGGCAGAGAGATCACATAAGTCGGATCCTTCCAGGCAGACGCATATCTGTCATATATCTGTAGGGCTTTGGTTACAGTGCGCACCGCAGGACATACTGCAGCTCACGGAAGGAGGCAAGTCATGGGTAATATATACGGTTTTTAATCTGGATTGAGTGAACTCCAACTAAATGTTTATCCCTCTGTTTTCTTTTTCTGAAACAGTTGTCGTTTTTACCCCATAATATAATAGCCATTCGAATGCATTCTCTACTCTACTAGACAAACACCCCGACTCCTTGTCATACTGCCTGTGGGAGACAATAGAATTACTCGGTCTTAATCAGCCAGACGCTCTGACTAATGAAAGTCAATGGAAGAACAGACTTCATTAGCATCGCCATAAAGCATCAGCTCAGTGTGGTGTTTGAGCCGGGAAAGTAACCGAAAATATCACATAACTGGCAACAAAAGGCCTACAGATAAAGCAAGTTTATTGCAACAAAATTAGAAGAACAAAAAAAGCTTTTTCCTACTTCTAACCTAAATTATTGTATACAGCACTAGGGGTTATTAATGTATACAGTGCCGGGGGTTATTACTGTGTACAGTGCCGGGGGTTATTAATGTGTACAGCACTGGGGGTTATTAATGTATACAGGGCCGGGGGTTATTAATGTATTACGGGCCGGGGTTATTTAATGTATACAAGTGCCGAGGGGTTATTATGTTATAACACGCACTGGGGGTTATTAATGTATACAGAGGGCCGGGGTTATTAATGTATACAGTGCCTGGGGCTTATAATGTTTATACGTTGACCGGGGGTTATAATGTATACATTTCCGGGGTTATTAATGTTATACAGCACTGGGGGTTATTAATGTATACAGGGCCGGGGGGTTATAATGTATACCAGTGCTTCGGGGGTTATTCAATGTATACAGCACTGGGGGTTATTAATGATACAGCGGGGTTATTAATGTATACAGCACTGGGGGTTATTAATGTATACAGGGCCGGGGATTATTAATGTATACAGTGCTGGGGGTTATTAATGTATATGGTGCTGGGGGTTATTAATGTTGAAAGCTCTGGGGTTTATGCTCCAGGAGTAAGGAATATATTCCATTTAAAGCCCAGAGGTATAGCGAGAAGAAGCATAAGTTATATCGATTTTAAGCATCTCCTGAAGCGTAACAGATATTATAGGGGATCTGTCACCTAAGCACCATTTACCGAGCACACCCTGTATGCAAAACAAAGCTCATGTTGATGAGGCTCATTTGCATACAGGGGCAAATGAAGATGTTGGTAAGTGGCTGGAGATAAGAAGGGTGGAAGACCTGCTTTCCTCTCTTGATCTATACATTTTCTTTCTGTTAGTAAGATGTACGGACTGATTTGTATGACTTAAACACGCTTTATGGGTGACGGGTTCACTCAGTGTCAGGATACG
The DNA here is from genome assembly GCA_009364415.1 of Spea multiplicata. Taxonomy (NCBI): domain Eukaryota; kingdom Metazoa; phylum Chordata; class Amphibia; order Anura; family Pelobatidae; genus Spea; species Spea multiplicata. Next base: position 10,798 of record VKOC01006395.1, read on the forward strand.
TGGCGGCGCGGAGCGGGGAGCTGACAGATAATAGAAGCGTTTTGTATCGGTGTCTCCAACACTGAATGCTTTCTTCCTGAGAGAGTCGAGCGAAAAGCATCAGAGGAAAGAGACTTATTTTCTTCTAGATCTGCACAAGAACCTTCGGCTCCCCATTCTGGGTTTTTTTTTGTTTTGTTTTTTTTTTTATGCCACCCACTGAGAAAATATTTTCTTCTTCGTAAACCCCATTTATCCTTCAGATTTCTGATCCTACGCATCATTCTCTCGTCTGTCTGTAAAAACGTACTAAAAATGATAACATTTAATAAAAATATATTTCACAGACAAAAAAAAAAATATGGCACCATATATACGTTGAATTGTCGCCAACAGTGTCGCGTCATAACGCTACCCCAGTGTAGGAATGGCTGCCGTTTCTGGAGTTAACCCTATCATGGATCGACCATGGAATCATAAGGATTTGGTTACAGCATCAATGCGAATCACAACATTCTGCTGGGTCGCTCGGTCTGTTGCAGACTTGAACACAGGTGAGAGAGCCTAGAAAACCTTTACGATGTGGATTAAGGCTACTAGAACAAACGGTTTACAGCCAGATGCTAGCACACAATGGATCATTACACACATTCTAGCCCCGGGTCTTATAGGAGTTGGAGCGAATGAAAGCCTCTGGGAGGAGGTTCCGTGGGGAATACAGCGGGAATGCTGCTATCTCGAGGTGTAGCGGCGTACGCACCAGATATAGGAATATTAAGGAGAATTCCCACGGAAGATTGACGGGAATTGCTAAGGAACCAGCTGCTACGTGGATGCGTGTGCGAGATTTCAGTATTATAATATCTTCTGCTATTCCTGTCCTTGTCTATTAATACCGGAGGTGTATAAGAATCTGGTGGTGAGAACCGAGACCCCAAAATAATTCTGTGTTATTACGCAGGAGCCACGGCGACCAAGTCAGGAGCCAGAAAATCATAAAACGGAGAGCGTGGAAGCCAGTGGGGCTCGTGCAGGGAAGCCATAAGAAGCTAAATCTGGGGGGCAAGAGGTGTGAAACCGCCAACAAGTCCTATAATAAGATAGTGGGGGCAGCGTGAGGAGCGGCAAATAATTAAGGGTAAGGAACAGTGAGTGCAGGAGAAGTTGGCTGAGTGCAGGGAGAAACAGAATGAAAGCTGCAGGGGAGTAAATGGGAATGAAAAAAGAACTGGGGAGAGGATAACAAGAAGCAGGAGATTAGAGAGAAGCAGGGAATGAGAAGGAGAGAGAGGACAAGGAGGAATAGGGAACAGGGAGGAAAGAAAACAGGGAGAAATAGTGAATGAGGAGGCGAGAGTGAAATAGAGAGCAAGGAGGGTAGGGGAAAGAAAACGGGGAAATAGAGAATGAGGAAGCAAGAAAGGACAGGGAGAAATAGGGAATGAGGAGGAGAAAGGACGGAGAAATAGGGAATGATGAAGACGACGAGGAGAAATGGCGAATGGGGAAGAAAAAGGACAGGGAGAAACAGTGAATGAGAAGGAGAAAAATTATAACAAACAGGAAAGAGAGTGAGAAAAAGGGGGTTATACGAAGATAAGCATTAGTAACGTATAGAAGAAGACACTCCTGAGATAAGCAGAGAATGAGAGGAGGCGGAAAAGCAGGGAATGGTGAAAAAGGTGAATGAGAGATTGGGAAAAAAGGCAAATTAAAAAGGTACAGAGAATAGAGCAGCGAATAAAGCGAGGGCTAACGAATACCTCCACTCAATAATTTGTGTCATTCTTTTAGGCAGTCCCCATCCCTCGGATGAAAAACACACTCATCTCATTCGTCTCACTCTCCATCCCATGAGTCAGAAGAACTCAATAATGCTATTCCCTGTAGTCATTGTCAGATCTACCCCTTGATTATATTTAATGCAGGGGAAGAAGGCAACATTTCTACTGGACAACACTGGACTAAACGGCCCCAATACGACAATGACTTCCACCAACCTTGGAAGGTGTCTGGGTATGGACACTTTACCTACCCCTGACTCCATATACAGATCATATCATATAGGTATGGACACTTTACCTACCCCTGACTCCATATACAGATCATATCGTAAAGGTATGGACACTTTACCTACCCCTGACTCCATGTACAGATCATATCATATAGGTATGGACACTTTACCTACCCCTGACTCCATGTATAGATCATATAGTATAGTTATGGACACTTTACCTACCCCTGACTCCATGTACAGATCATATCACATAGTCTCATCACTCAGTACTCTTTACTCCATTGCATGAGTCCTAAATCTCCGTAATATTAGTCTACTCTCAGCTACACGCAGCGCCAACACTTGATGCTCATTAATACTCCATATACTCCCCATCCTATGCAGTCCTCGCAGTCTATAACACATTATATCATTCCCTTCTAATTCCGGGGCTGCGCTGTCCCCTGGTAATCCCACCAATCACTTACCCTCTCCTCCATACTTTATTCACCAACCACATATATTTGTCACTTTGATTTGGTGTTTTACCTCGCCCGACAAGAGTATATACCACCTTATCATGTGATGCTCCAACCCAACACTTTTACCCCCTAATTACATGTGCTGCCCCACCTAGGATGAAGCATATCATACAGCATCTACACCCAATAATCACAATCCCCACCCAAAATCTTGAGCCCCTCCACGCCACCAAAAAAGTTCGCTGCAGACTCGGCACACACCCCGATCACAGGAGATACCCCCAGGCAGCACTCCCACTCACCTCCGGCCATAAACAGTCTCTGCACTTGGTACTTCTTCCACGCAACACTTAAAAACCCCAAGAACAAGCATTGGATCTCCAGTCCTTTCTTCTCCCACAGCCCAGGTTAGACGGCACACATCACTTCAACACTTTGACCAACATCTTCAGCTCACAGTAGAGCCCCCCAAATATGGTTCCCTTACCACCTCCTTACAATACATTTTACCCCCGTCTCATGAATATTATTCACATTTACCCCTTACCATCGGAACCTGCCATTCAACGGTTGAGGAGCCCCGCTCAGTCTCAGATGGTCCTTTTATTTAGCAAAGATACTTCTACTGGGATGTCTTCTACAAAAGCTACTTGAGTCAGGAGAATAGCCCCCCTCGCAGAGCGACCAGACGTGGACAATGGCCAGAAACGAGCCCCCTCGGTTCCCCCCAGTTTCTTCTTGTTCTCACCTGGTTTTGCTGGTGGAGAAGTCCCCTCTTTAGGTATCGCTCTGGTCGCAGGGAGCTGAGCGCAGTAGAGTCGCCTCCTCTGTATCTGGCTCAGTATCCTGGAGCATCTCGCTCAGCCTGCAATTCATTCTGCACACCCTGAGAGGGAGCCTCGCACAAAATAACCCCTTCACTGCCACTCGGCTGCTTCTTCTTCCTCCCCAACCCTAGCAGTCGCACAGACACCTTTCACCGATCGCTCTCCCTCATCACACGCACTTCTGATGCCATTTCAAACCTCAAATCCAACACCCATAGAAGCCCCTGAGACCACCCAACCTCTTCAACCCCTTCCCTATAATCATATACTGCGCTGCCGGGTGAGGATTACACCGGTAAATACAGACTGATAACCACTAAATTACCAAAGATTACGAAAGATACAACATAACACTAACCCTAAGAGCTTACAATTTTCTTGTACTCGCTTCTATTCTTAAATCCTTATCCTTATAAGTGGAGCTGCTCATGCGCTTTAATTTCGTAAAAAAAGAAAACATAAATGGATTAAAGAAGCAGATTGCGCGTCTATTACGTCACCTAATCCAGTTACATGTTTTGTTAATAACCAATTACTTCAATTTAGTAGCAATTTAAAAAAAAATAAATAAATAAGCATAAAAGCGAGTTATTTCACTGTAATCCATCATGCTTTGCTTAAGGAGATAGAGGGGTTAAACGATTTCCCGGTGGTCCCATGGAGGCAGTTAGCACCTTGGCAATAATTAAGAAGCAATCTTCTTGTCATGGAATTCTTTAGATTTATTGCAATTATTAAGGTTTTACTACTAAAGTAGGATATTATACTTTGTCTACAGCACCCAAGGTGCACCCCCGACCCTAAATCCCACCGCCATGTTAATCCTCTCTCTTGGTGGCTTTGCAAATTTGGTAAAGGCGATGGCTCGATGATGTGTAACGGATTGCAAGCTTTTGAGGCTATCTAGGCGTCTTCTTCAGGCCGTAAGGTCCCTGTGCTATTCCCATAGCGAATTCACTTTAAAATAACAGTTTCTGATGACTTTCTAATGCAGGGTATCACTGGGGGGCTTCTTTTAAGTGGGTTTGGGGAAGATATGATGCTCGCACCATTAAGAGTTAAAGATTATAGACGCCTCCTTGGGATCTTCTCCCCGTTTCCGGACACGGAGTGATAAATGGATGATACTATTGCGTGCGGTCATCGGATAATTCACTTACTACAGACTTACCATCAGAACGTTTGCAGTTCCGCTTTGGTCTATGGATTAAGTAACGTGGTTCTGGTCATTAGGAGGGCGGTGAATGTTTACTAAGGTTTCATATTCCAGGGCTGCTCCACACACCATGGGTTGGAGTCTGATGAGTTTTTACAAAGCTTTTTTTCATGTACAGTTCCCAGATTAGATCATGAGTAACCACCGCCATGGTGCGTTAGAGGAACCAGGTGTCATTCGGGAGATACAAATATGAACGCGGCAGGGTTCCTCTTTCCCTGAGGTCTGTATAGAACTTGCAGCTGATGGGTTTACTGTTGGGACTCAAGCTCCCTTTGAAGTTCTTTCAACATTTCAGTCAAAAGAAAAAAAAAAAATCAATGGAATTGGCCCAAAATGCAGTTTTGCCTAATTTAATAACTTGACCAACGTATAGTTACTTCCTTTAACTTCCTACAATAGCATTTTTCACACTGTGGTTTATGATCACTTAAAGAAATGAATCATCATGTTCCCTCCCACTGAAACAGCACAATCCCACCGCATAGCTATAGATATTCTCTGTAACATTATATATATATATATACTTGCCATGTTTAGTTAGCATAAAACAATGCGTATTCGATATGTGTATAGCATGAATTCTTTATACCATTGCTATAGTTGATGATTTTGTGGCCATTTCTGTAACACAGTTGGGTGAACATAACCCTACTTACATTGTGTTCGTACCTAAACCCCAGACTCCATTCATATAGAATTAGTGAGCCTCTTGAGAAATACACAGCCCAGAGCTCCAGGAACATTCCACACACATCTCTCTCCCCGGCCCGCAACATACAAACGGAGAATTCATTAAAATAAAAATGTGGCTGTCCATTCTAGAAATGCAGATTTTCGCGGTGCCTAATTACATGTGCTGTCATCATGAGCAGAGTGCCCTCTGATGCCACCATTAGTAACTCCATTGCAGATGATAGGAATACGCTGCCACCTTGTGGACACATAATATAACTGCATCATTCAAAACATGTGAAACAGTAACGCTCAATAAGTCGTTCCAATAACCGTGGTGGCCCTAATAATTAATGGTGAAGGTCCTTTATAATTCCCATTCCACAGGAGTAAAGCCAAAAAGATATGTGCAGTGTTATACAGAAACCAAGCAGATCACAAAGATGGTCCCAGGATTCCGAGCCTCCCCCACCGTATGATTAATATTCGCATTCCGCTCAAGTGATGGTTTTTGGTAAATATTGATCCTCATATGCGCTCCCTTTAATCTGAGGGCAAGCCAGCCACATATCTTCGATCATTAGCCAGCATCAGCTGAGCTCCCCGAATCATTCCCCATGAGACCAATTACCAGGCGAACTGTTCAAGCTTTGAGTCAATTACTGAACAGACTTGAGTTTCAACTAGTGAACTCAGAATATATCACACTTGTCATTGAGGCAAGGGATCCCCATATGAAGAGAGTCCTGCCCTACTTTTTCTGTGATAATGCAGTAAAGGGCTGCGCCTTCACCAGAACTCCAAAAAACCAAACTAACCTAACTTAAACCATCAAGCTGTTTTGCCTGCTTTGGAGGAGTAAAGTTGGATTTATGTCAAAGTATTGATTGAGGGAACGTTAGTAGGCAGATTTGAATAAAAACCTTTTATCCGTGGGCTCCAGCAGCTGACTTAACAGATAAGAATGACCGACCAGAGCCAAGGATGTGGTGTAAAGGCCTAGTTTCTGTGTTACAGGTCTACTTAGATAAATGGGAAATAAAGACAGTCACTCAAACCAATGCCCAACACAGGGATAAACATGATGTGTAAAAAGGATCACAGTGCTAAAAGTAGATTTTTAGGACCTTACTCTTACTAGATAAATACCCACCTTGAAGTTGAACAGTATTCTGTATGGTTGGGTATACAGCCCATCACCATTACAGAAAAACATTCTGCAGGAATGTGCGCTCCTTATACACAGATATACGGCAAGCGGCTAAAAGATTCACCACCATCACCAAACAAATACAGATAATGACAGAAGTAATGGTTTTGTGTTTTTTATTATCAACAGTTCCAAGCGTAAGTTTTACTTTTTCTTCTCCACGTCCTGCTCTGCAGCTTCCTTGGCTCTCTTGGCACGGAGACCAAACAGCCTGGCATTGGCACGAGCCATACGGAGGCTGGCAAAAGCCTTGAAGTTCTTCTCGTCCTCGGAAATAACTCTTGCCTTCTCCTTCTTGAAGACCTGCAGAAGGGAAACCAAGATTTATTTTCATGAAGCCAAGACTCAAACCCACCAAGTGGGACCAGCTGCCAAGCACCCTCTCTTATTCTAAACCAATAAATACACACTGATTATTCTGTTACAAAGTTACTTGAATTTGAGGTGTTAGTGTAACAAAGCAATAAATTATTAAACACTTGTGGACCAAAAAGCCACATAAGCCCACTAGAAGTGTGAAAACGCAGGCCTGACTACACATTCCCATAAATGCTGGATTCTTTGTTCTTTGAAGTAAACTATTTCTATCCTCAGCAGATATAGCAGTTTGCTACAAGGTCTCATCTTCACAAGACTCGAGGCACAGCCAGCGGTGGTTTCACGGGGATGACTTACATTGCGGATGGGCATGACGGTTCCGGTCAGCTGTGTTGCCATCTTCAACTCTTCAGTCTGTAAAATAAAACAAAAGTTTCAATAAACAGTCACAAATTAAATGTACTTTCAACATTCACAGCAGGTTTACAGTCATCAGATGGAAAAGGGTTCAAAGGTGAATCATCACTAAAAACATACAGAGATTCCGGAGAAGTATCATCATTTTGACTGTAAGACTTGTTCACCGACATATTTACTAAATCGGAGGCACAAGACCACGGCGTGAGGTTTATATATAATGCGAGAGACACAAAGCTGAAGTCTAATATGGAGCGTTGCTTTTGAGGACCAACAGGTTGCTCTGATCATCGAAGAAACACAAGAAGCGATACTTACAGAGCTGTCTCCCTTCTTGGGCGCAGAGGGCTTGCGTGGGAAGATGATCAGTTTGGAGCGGTATTCCTTCAGCCGTTGCACGTTGGTCTGCAGAGACTCTGTGGATTTGTTGCGACGTCTTTTGTCCACCGAGATGCCAATGGTGCGTGCCACCTTCCTGTTGATGCCAGCTGCCTGTGTCGAGAAGTTACAAGAATTAGATGGAACAAAAAAAAACAAAAAATCCACATTCAGACAAAATTCTTAATGCCATCAGACTAAAGGGTTCAAAGGAATCATCACAGAGTTGCAGAGATTCCGGAGATTTGTCATCACACGGCTTAACAAGACTAGATTGTAAGCTCTGAGCAGAACCCTTGTTTGTTTCCACAAGCAAAATTGTTATTTTTTTTTATACTACATGTGTCCCGTCTACCATTGTACAGCACTATGGAATATGATGGCGCTATATAAAACAAATAGTGTATCTTTTAGAATAATGCCCACTAAGAAAGCAAAAATATTCCTGTCAGCCATGGCTTTCACTTATGTTGTGTGTATGAAAGCCACTATGGAAGAGCCTGGTGCTGTGAAGCTCGCCATCTCATACACACACAACCCCTTTAATAAACATGACATGAGCGTGAAGTAAAACAAGAGTTCACTATCCCTCTAAAAATAGGATAATTAAGCAAACATGTGGCACCCAAATACTAATGACGGAAAATTCTTGTATTCACGTACCTTGAGTTCCTCGAGACTGAAGCCTCTGCCAGCTCGCACCTTGGTGTGGTATCTGATGGTGGGACACCTCACCACTGGTCTGATTGGCCCTGAAACTGGTCTTGGAGCTATAAGGCGTGCTTTGGCCTGGCGCGCCTTGCGTCTGCGTAGAAAGAAAACATCAGACGCATCAGCACAAGATCAGTCCAGGATACTGTCAAGAACATAATTACCAATAACCTCGTCCATGCCATCCACGGGGTTGTAAAATGAGCAGATACAGCTTCTAGTTATTCCCAATCTACTGCCCTCCTTAATTAGATTTAACGAGGACCTGCAACTCACCAGTCCTGCTCATCAGATACTTTATGGGGCGATACTACATGTGGATCACATCTTTCATTCTCATGATGCATTAACCCATTCAAACACAGAACGTTTTATAAAGATCCAATGTAATTAAAGGTTTTTGCTTGCATGAGGCATACAAAATCATTTCTATTGCTACATTAGATTTAATTGCCCCACAGACTGAAAAGCCTAGAATCTTGGTCCACAGTCATCAGCTGGAAAAGGGTTCAAATCTGGAATCGTCACAGAAGGTCAGAGATTCCGGAGAAATTGTCATCACGCGACTGCAGACGCAAGTCTAAGGCAACAAAACTTTGGGCAACTTTCTCCTATTTACCTGCGGAGCTTCCTGGCAGGCTGGTTAAACCAAGTGGCCACCCTCCTCTGCCAATCCTTATGGAAGTGGGGCTTCAAGATCATGCCATTCCGGCTGGGGGCCATGGCGACTTATTCCCTGAGAGCGAGAGAGAAAGGAATAAAGTTAACTCGACTTAAATCACAACACAGCAAGTGACACAAAACCCAGCAGGAGTCTTCACCGAAGCAAACCCTGTAACAAAAAAGACACATCTACAACCCCCCCCCCCCAACAGGTGACCCCAGAGAGCTTACACTGAAATGTCATATACATGGCCCAGGGTGCTCTGCAGCAGCAGCCTAATAACAGAACCCACAGCAGCAGCAGCACCCAATAATGGAACCCGCAGCAGGGGAAGCTGTAATGGGCACTGCATGCACCCCTATACCGAGAGGTACGGAACCGCACGTCACGGAGAGACAGAGCGCATTAAGAACGAGCACCGGTTTATTCACTCATCTACCATTTAAAAGGCTTAACCGCCTGAAGATCACGAGCATGGCTGAAAGGGCCGGCCTCTGACACCAGGGCACACCACATAAGTCTACTACTCACAAGGGGCCTTACCCGTTGAAGAACCGCCCGTAATTCTTAAACCCAAGCGACTAGTGTGCAAGCTTTACGGGGTCACCTAAGGGGTCTCTAACATACTATGCTGTCCGTACAGAAGACTCCTTCTGCCATCAGGCCTAGGAAGGGGAGAAAGGCTTCTAAAGTAATCCCCCCACCAACATTCCCGACAAATAACTCGGCAAAAGCTTCGCCCGCAACCCGAGGAACCCATCAACCAGGATCGCGGAACAAAACGAGGCGCTCAGACTGAGGATGGTGCCGGATAACACCGGTAAGCTCCCGAGAACTCACGAACATACCTCAACAGGGAGAAAATGGCCGCAGAGAAAGGAGGAAGAACCCCGGTGCACGATGGGATATGAACAACCCAGGCCAATCCAGAGCCAGTGCGCTCGTGAGCCAATCAGAGACCAGACTCGAGAAGCACTCCTGCCCAGAGCAGGTTTGCCCGCAACAAATATGGTCGCTAACGACCGTAAAAACCGTCACCGAGAACCGCACAAAAACCGTTTGTATGCAAAATAACAAAGGCTTAACGGCAATTCCACCGACACCGCTACAGTCAGCAATGTATTTCCATAGTCTGGGGGGGACAGCTGGCTGGCACATAACTTATTTATATCGTATGAGCAGCGCCCTCCGCAACTGCCGGTTCTGTGAGTCCAATTATTATATATTTTCTGCTCATAGTACAGACCTACAGAATATGATGGCGCTATAGGAAAGCAGCAATAATATTGTGCAGAGCTGCAGAACGTGATGCGGATTCCTAAAACAATGACGTAGATACAGGTTGATATGATATGTTAAAAATATTCTACATAACGTTTATTATATAAAAATTATATATCACCTATTATGTAAATATACTTATATGATATAACACCAAATTCCGTATATATCTATATTATGTATCTAGTTCTGTATATACATATTTTTTATTGAATACATTGAACGGTTGATCTCAAAATGATAAGACAAGTCCTTGTTCAGCCCATCTTCTCATTACACGAGATATTTTGTTACTCTGTTCTTTGAGATATCTGTATGAACATTAACGTAGATCACAACTATAATCCTAGTGTAGCTGAAGTAGCAGGAGTCATCAGCGTAAAGCTCGCAGCCCCGTCATCTGTAATCTTCCACAGGGGGGTCCGGACTCAGCGTTAAGCTCGTGTCACATACCACCAGCTCTGAATGCTAGTTGAAAGCTGTTAAGGTGCAAGGCAAGTATATGTTTTAAGACGGGAGCAAGAAACCGAAAGCTAAACTTTCTCACCAACGTCAGCTTTGGACTATTATTCGTAAACGCCTGTTAATGAATAAAGCACTTTGTGGTAGTAAAAAAGCAGAGCCTCTAGGTCATACATCGCCAGAAGTAACAACATGCCTATTACATTAACTGTACACATTCAAACATCCGTGTTTCTTTATGCCGAGTCAATTTCCATGTAAGCATGTGTCCACTTTAATGACAAACAAGGTACACATGCATTGTTTAAATAACTTTGTACAAGTCTAAAAGTTTATTTTTATTCACATTATGTTACATCACAGCTGGAGGTAAACCCGGATTAGCACTGATTCAACACAAACAGTCCTGACGCGAGGACGGTTACTATATTTTAATAACAGACACTATCGCATACAGTATGTGACATCTCCATAGTTTTATTCCCAGCCTTATCGGAAAAGGTGTCAAAAGTCCCTTTGTGTATTTTTGTCTAGAAGGAAAAAATATAAATATATATAGATTAATATATTCTGAAAAACCTCAGGATTTGTCAACACCCTCTCCCGGGAGATTAAACGCCTGGCGTGGGTCAATGTCCCCTGATAAGCGCTTTTCAAATGACAGTTCAGTCTTCTGATATCAGGGAGGCGTCAGGTTTAATTCCTCTTCTTCCTCAGGTTTTGGACGTGGCCGTCGGCGAGGCTCATCTGCTCCGTTATCCTGTTTGTCCTTCTCGGCTTCAATCCAGCTCTGAGGGGCAATCATTTTCTTAGCCCCGTGGGGAGGTGGTCCAATTAGCTTTTCAATGTCGTCATAGTTTATGACTTCACTCTCCAACAATGCATTGGCCAGCTGGACAAAGATGGAAACGAGTGTGAAGCAGTGTGTGGTCGATATAAACAATCCATTGAAATCGCATAACGTAGAACAATTAAAAAAATCAAAAGGAGAGAAACTCTGCTTACCGCCAGTAGCTTGTCCCGGTTTTCCTCCAAAAGTTTCTCGGTGCGTCTGTAAGCAGAGGAGACAAGTAGCCTGGCTTCCTAGTATTGGAGGATAAGAAATTAAAACATTAGAAGGACATCATCTCCAGGCCTACCAGACCTCCTGCACCAGGAACCACCAAAAGAAGCTTGAACGCCAAATTAAATTACTCCAGAAAACTGACAGCTTTACGGCTCAGCACCCCCTGATCCCGTTCAGTAGATCAGCCGCTCTTACTTAAATCTCCGTTTCTGATACTCACGTAGTCCATCATTTCCTGCAGCCCCTGACTGAACGGTCGTCTACCAATTCCAACTGTGGATTCACTATCAGGAAAGGATACCTGCCCAATACTCGCCACCATGCCATACTGCTTGACCATAGAATATGCCACTCGTGTCACCTTCCTCAGGTCATCTTGAGCGCCTATATTCCAAACAGACAAAAGTAAAGGGCAAAGTTAGCTTCTGTTTACATTGACATCCAACAATCCCTAACCCGAGAAAATTCTCATCGCTCCACATCTGTAAGATACCAGTACTGGCTACATTCTTGCTTCCATAGGATTATGAACCCCAAGGTTTGGTTACCTCCGCCTGGTGGAGACCTGGTAAACAGGTATGACAGGACATAATCCTATCCATTACCTGTGGTGACTTTATTGAAGGTGATGGCCTCAGACACCCTGCCTCCAAGAGCCATGCACATCCTCTCAAACAGCTGTTCTTTGGTGAATAGGAACTGCTCCCTTGGCAGGATCTGTGCAAATCCCAGAGCAGCGTTTGTCCGTGGTGCAATAGATACCTGCGTGGGGTACAAACCATTATTTCTTATGAAGCTTAATGATTTTAGACGTGGATGCTGATCCCACGGTGCAATCAATTGGTATTCCCATGTCCCAATTATTAGTCAGTTGACAACCAAAGGGATCTACCTTCATCACAGCCTCTGTGTGTTCCAGCAGCCAGCCCACAAGAGCATGGCCTGATTCGTGAAAAGCGACCACGCGCCTCTCCTCCTTTGACATGATCTTGCTCTTCTTGGCGGTTCCTGCTCAAATTAAACATGCAACAGTCAAATCCCATGAATACAAGTCCACGAGCAGAGGGTCTGAAACAATACGTTATATAGCTTTACCTATTCATATAGTTTATGAATGAGTTTTCCTTATACAGGACTGTCCATAGTCCCCAATACAGTTAGCGGCAAGTGATGAAGGCATTCAAAATTATCTTTGTAAATACCTTTTGCAAAGGTTTGCAGCATCCAGCAGCTCAAATGTATTGATGAATTTTATCAGCGTTATTAAATTATTAAGCAGTCATCAGTGGAAAAGTAAGACTGTTCATTTTAATTGAGTGGAAAAATGATACGTTTCCCTCTGATTATGAAGCAGCGAGGCAACGTGTAGGCAAATATAAATGCCCTGTTTGCCTGACCTAATAATCTCTAAGTATTTAAAGATTTGTTTCACCAATCAATGTGATTCTCTGTGGCAATTCCAGTAAAAACGGCTTTAATGGAATTCGATGTTCTCGCTAACACAATCAGGGACTCTGAAATGCCACAGGATCTACCCCCACATAATCTGATACTTCGTACACAGCGTATGAGGAATATAACTGCTTGGCCCTATATACAGAAAGACTATCAAAGAACGCCAAGATACTTAATGGGATGGGGAAAAAATTCAGTCTAATCAAAAGGTCCTCAAAGAGTAAAACCTCATAAAAAATAATCCCTGAATTATCTACCACTTTCAATCTGTTACTGTGAGACCGATAAAAAATGTATATTATTAATGAATTGGTTTTAGGAAAGTTTGGGGAATTTAACCTTACCAGGACGGATGAAATCGGTGTCCTATCTTAAATAAAGTAGAAAGCTGTATTTTTTATGTTTCAAAAACCTTACATAAACCAGACACGCATTAACCAACTAAGGACAACACATGTCGTGTAGGGGTTCAAATGTTTTTGCATTCACAAACAGTAATATTAGGCATTATTGCGATATTGCTCGATTTAAAGACGATCCTGATTATAAGACGACCAAATCTGAATATCATTTTAGAAAAAAAAGAAAAAACCTGAATATAAGACGACCCTATAGGAAAAGTTTTACCAGTAAATGTTAATTCATGTAAACTATTTTTTTTAAATAAAAGCTATGATTGAGAAAATATTTGTTTTTTATTTCTTTTTTTTTTTCAACCTGCCCCCCCCAGTTATGCACATTAGTCTCATACTCAGACCTATTTGAGGTCTGATTATAAGACGCCCGTGAAAAAAACTTGTCTTATAATCGAGCAAACACGGTAGTAGGTGCATTACAGTTTGCAAATCATGTCAGTTTTTAACAACCTGCAATCACTCGCTCGACAGCATACTCAAAGTTGAAGGTATCTACAGACTGGTATCCCTCGCGCGCGGCATGCAGCGCAGCTTCGTTGCAAATGTTGGCAATATCGGCTCCTAAGGGAAAGACAGATGAAAGAAATTGATTTACATCCCGTGTCCCCAATAACCATGACACGCTATGACATAGAAACACTACGGAGAGAAGCCATTCTCCAGTACCGCTGAATCCCGGCGTCAGCTCAGCCAGACGCTGAGAATAGAACGTTCCAGGCTGCGTCAGCTTCAAGCTCTTTAGGTGCTGTTCAAAGATCTCCCTCCTCTCCTGAATTATAGATCAGCAAGTCAGTATGGAATCCAGCAACCTTTTTATGCTTTAAACGACCTAAAACCCAGCCTTAAATGTATCCTCACCTGTAGCGTGGGGAGGTCAATAAAAATATGCCTGTCCAGTCTTCCCGGCCTCATCAAGGCGTTATCCAGTATGTCAGCTCGGTTTGTAGAGGCGAGAACTATAACGTGGTCGGTGGTACCCATGCCTGCAGCAGAAAAGAAGCGGATAAATTGGTAAAGACGTACACTTAGAAAGCATTCCTTTGTAATGATGCCAGTATATGGAAGTCGCACACTCACCGTCCATCTCCACTAAGAGCTGATTGAGCGTCTGCTCCTCCTCTGTGTTGGAAAATGCCGACATGTTGGTGGAACGCTTCTTCCCTACAGCATCGATCTCATCTATGTACACAATGCAAGGGGCTCGGGCACGAGCTTCTTTAAACAGACTGCGCACTCGGGCAGCTCCTAAGCCTAATACAAAACAATTCATCGTGCAAATAGATTTAAAACTACCAATGTTTTTACGTACATAAAGCAGATATTTAATACTACTAGACAAACTTGAGATTTTATTTTTGTGACCCAAGTATGTGTACCCACTGTTTTAAAAGAAATCCAGAGAAAATGTGCACGTTTAACCATGCGTGCAAGGGACATGCTGGGGACGTCCAGCTGTTTCCAGAGCAATATTTGTCTATGGCATTTGATAGCTTACCTCCTATCACCTCCACAAACTCAGAGCCAGCCATGGCCAGGAAGGGTACTTGAGCTTCGGTGGCTACTGCCTTGGCTAACAGAGTCTTTCCACAGCCAGGGGGTCCGAGGAGAAGGGCTCCTTTTGGCACTTTGGCGCCAAGCTGCAAGTAGCGTTCTGGGCTCTGAAAAAGAAAGTGAAGTATTATGATGATGTGGATAGAGAGAATAGCCGTCTGGTTCATAGACAGTCTGCTTCCTATAATTATTCCACGGCAGCTCACTAATCCCTCAGTGAGTCTCACAGACCTGCATGCTGCCTCACTGCCACAAGATGGTAGTAGTGTGTGGGGCAATCAAAATGATTCCAAATCTGGTTTATTGCCAAAATGTACAGACTTTCAGCCGTTTGCAAACCCGAGCTGTTAAAATAGCGCCACAAAATGAATGCAGCTGATAATGACTTCTCCAGTCTTATTCATTCAACCCCCTGAATAGAAGCCCTCACCAAATATACAAACACCTGCTGCAGCTAATCAAGGGCTTCACTAATTGCCCCAGGTGAGCTGGAGCGGGAACTCAGGACCTGCACGTCAGAAACGGACAGGTTAAATATTCTTCTATCCTCTTCAAAAACCTGAACCAGTAACTGAACGCACAGTGTTTTGCAATTTATTCAAACCATTTTCACCAGTAGCCCTGTACTGGTTACAAATTAAGTTTCAAGCCCCTTTGCCCACTTTTTAGGTCAAAATGTACCTTTAAATAATCCACAAATTCTTTGACTTCCATCTTGGCCTCGTGCATCCCAGCAACATCCTTAAAGCTGATCCCCTTCCCAGACTTCCCATCCACGATGGTGAAACGGGCCATCTTCAGCTGGTTCTGGAGATATGAAGGGGTAAACATGCATTTAAAACAAAAAATGAAATCAAACAACATAAGACGAACCCATCAGCAACCGGCAGGAAGCTTTCTAATTAATTGACTTTTAATTACTAACCCACCACTTCAACAGAAAGGCATGCACTGTATTCATAATGACAGTCACTACGCTAGCATGCAATGCCGGCTGCCTTGGTTTATTGGATTACTTTAACTGGCCTAAAACGTAAGCAGTCATCAAGCTGATCCCATAAACCAGTCCTGCAAGTAAATGCAAGAAGGTCAAGGTGATGAAAGAAAAGTTTGACATACATTATATACATATATATATAAATATATATACGCACACAGACAATATCCATATTTAAAGGATGTTGCTCATGCATTAAGCGCTGCGTAAACTGTTGGCGCTATATAAATAAAAGATAATAATAATAATCTGACACTCAGAGGCTATTAACGCAAAATTAACGCAGAAGCCGCCGGTCACCTGAAAACCTGTCTGATCACCACGGCTCTAAATCAGTCAACAGCAATTATCCGTCTGCACTTAAATGTTTTGTATGAAAGGGAACTGTAAAGCCCTGAAGCTCAGCGGCCTCGCAGTACTCAACTCACAAAGGCACTGAAGCCACCTTCACGTCCCGCCATCCCAGCCAAGCGGAATATGTACCACAAGATAGCCACGCCAACCGCTGCCATACCCAAGGAATAAAGGGCACTGTGGAATTGCAAGAACAAACATGGGATAAAGACCATATATATTAAACTATACAGCACTGTAGGCAACCAAGAACAAATACTTTACATGCTTAACAAGCAGTAAGGTGCTTGTATTATACGTAACATTGCTGGTTTCTTAAGCGATTTAGCCGTAAGCAAATATTTGTTTCAAAACTTGGTATATTTTCCTGGAAGGTGAGAAACAGTCCCTTTAATTCTAGCTATTCTAGTATGATCAGTAAAAAAATGTTACTCCCGCTTCATGGCTGCACAATGCAGGACCCGGGGGCCAAAGCACACAAATTTTAAAGGTCCTCGGCTGTCAAACTACGTTCCATTAAGTGCTGTGCTAAAAAGGAGCTTTAATAGTGAAAGTGTGAATGTTACAGAAAATAAATGAGTAATGAATGTCTCAAAGTGACTGCTTCCCATAAAAAAACCACAAAATCTAAACTAAATATATTCATTTTTTTAAAATGAATATATTTTTCATTAAAAGAATAAATCACCAAATATCAGGACTGCTAGAGAATGAATCCCTGAAGCATCGTTAAGAAGGCCCTGTATAGGTATAGGGGGAGACTCTATAGGGGGTTCCAGGGGGTGGAAGGAAAGGCGTCTCGTACTTTCCAAAAAAGCCGGTGCGCTTGTAAGAGACCGGGATCCGATCCTTCACATCAATCTTCAGCTCGTCCTCGGCCGCTCTCAGCTTCTCCTCGAACTTGTCTATGTTGGCCACCTGCATTCTGTACATGAGGGCCAGACGCTGTTTTTGGGGAGAGCAACGAGAGACGCTTTAGAGAGACGCATTTTTAGGAAAACGTGGCGTTTCTGAGTGACGTCGCACAACTCACAGGCCTTCCGAAAACCACAGCGCCAGGATACAGGTAGATCTCCACCACATCGCTCTCCGGGACTACCTGCACTCGCATCACCTCGCCCTTGGCCAGCATTTCATTCACAAAGTCATTCCAAGAGATGTTTCCTCCGCTGCTGCTCAAGGAGTTGAGTAAGCTCATGGCCACGGCGATGATAAAGAGAGTGCGCAGGCGCTCGCGGTACATCTGATCCTCCCTCTCACGCCGCTTCTTCTCCTCTAAAACACAAGATGAGAATGGACAGCATTAAAGGCAGAAACCTGCGCAGAACCACACATACGCCGACAGTCACGCAACAGCAGAACTGCCTGAAAAAGGCCCTCAAACATATGCCGGGGGCCACTAACCCTTAACGCAACATCACAGAAGCACGGCATCGTGCGTTAACGTATGGTACCTTCGTCTTCCTGCGGACTCTTCCCTTTGGAACCCTCATTCTCATTTCCTTTTCTTTTTGAACGAGAAGTGCTGAAATAATGAATGCCGCCTAGAACAAAAAGTAGAAATAAATATTACATACATTTCACACGCACACACGTTACATACAGTTCACACACGCAC
>VKOC01006396.1:0-27625 GCA_009364415.1 Spea multiplicata
GTGATTGCGTTTCTTATGCTTGGGTCCTGGCCCGTCTGTGGTTCTTAATACTTCTGATACAATGTAATCTTAACTCACTAAAAAGATGGCCGCGCTTCGGATAAACAGCCACTAAACATCCGCCTTGGCGTAAAAAATGTAAGGAAGGGTCTCGATAAAGTATGATCACCAACAGCGACGGACAGACACACGCTATTTTAATAATTAAGTAATAACTGTGAGAGGCCGCGGTGTTATTAAATTTCATTTGTGGTTTAATTACACATTTTTTTTTTTCAAAGGGCTTTGTTGCATCAATTAGTTGATTGAGTCGCTTGCGTTGCAGCTTTGGTGAAAACTGATCTGTTATGAAGGAGTTTGTTTATTGGGAAGTAAGAGAAGAGGGGGACGCGGGGATGGCACAGGAAAAAAATTCAATTAAATGTCAGCGCGGAGTGACAAGGAGCATTTGATACGGCTTTTAGTTTAATTGCTTGCATTTCATTAACAAATCCATTTATCAAGAGGTTACTACAGCTGTAGAAATAATATGAATGTGACTGTACCGGTCCCCAATATATAGGAAAAGGGGGCACAGTGGAGTTATAGCGGATGATGACTCCATTACCCCCCATTATACATATCAACTTGATTAGACGTCTTCCATCAACAGAATAAATATATTATGATTAAGTGATGCAAGCCCTTTAAAAGCCATGTCATTGTTCCATATAACCCTTATATGAAATACATCATTGTATACAAAACGTCCCTATAACTAGGGATGGATTCAATATATGTTTGTAACTCATATTGATCCATATAATCCTTCCCTATAATGTCTCCTATTGATCATATTATAACTTCTCCTATTACTCCGTATAACCTTTCCCTATAGCTCCATAAAGCCCCCCCCCCTACTGAGCCGTATAACCCCTTCCTAGTGGCGTTATAGTATTTTTTTATTTTTAATTAGCTGATTTAATTATACAAACTCAAGGTTGACAACTGCCAGTAAATTTACTGTCAGTCAATAAAAAGGCAGTAACAAATTAACATTCCAGTAAAAATAGTAATCAATAAAAACCTAATTAGCACTTATATCCACATTTATTCAACTCGGGTAAATAAAGTTATATGCGTGTTATATTATCAAAATTACTCAGTATTTAACAATATCATTTTTAAGACCCATTTTTAAATTTGACCATCGGTACATTTTTAACCAGCAAAAAGATTTGACAAAAAGATCAGAAAATAGTCAGTGTTAAAATGTGTTAATTTATACGGACTGACCTTATACATATACATCAAACTTGCATAGATCTCTCATGTGAAGGAGACCCTATCACCCCAGAGCTAGAAGCAGGGCCCGGACTGGGGATGACCTTAAGGCCGGCGGCTGTCTAATGGTGTTATTGATGCTGCTCGTTGTATTTTTATACTCGCG
This sequence comes from Spea multiplicata, assembly GCA_009364415.1. NCBI lineage: Eukaryota > Metazoa > Chordata > Amphibia > Anura > Pelobatidae > Spea > Spea multiplicata. Next base: position 1,430 of record VKOC01006396.1, read on the forward strand.
TAGTGTGTGGCCAACTATATCCAGCTGGTGGCCACACACTGCAGCCCCAGGTCTGCTGCTGGAGCAGAAGATCAGGTGAATATATAGGGTCCTGTCGGCCACTGGCCCACCAAGCATTTGTCCAGTATACCAGATGGCAAGTCCGAGCCTGCCTAGAAGCTCTTCTTAACTCTGCCTGAAGGCTCCACTCCACCACTCTACCAAGTGCAAGCCATAACCAACGTGCACCTAACTTCGACAAGTAGAGGGACCTCTAGGCCACCATACTTTAGAAATTTTAGAGTATGCCCTTAAATCAGTGTTTCCCCTGCATTAAGTAGCATCCATTAATTATTGATAGCCTCATAGAACACATCCAAACATTGGACAGATATGGTCCTTTAGGAAATATAAAATATGTTCCTTTTCGATGTAGAATCACTACAAAATAATTCTAACGACAAATTCTGTCCTGTTTGATCAATCTGCTAAACAAAGTCAAAACGTAATTATGATCTAAAAATTGCACATCCCTCAACACACAACATATTTTGTTATTGTGACTAGCGCTAATAGCAGTTTAGCAGATACCTGTAACAGACATTAGTCATTAATGAGAACCTATCAACCCAATTTAATATAATCATATTTACGTTTTAAAGTGTTTTGCAGTGTAGACAACATTCTGTTTTCTGCAGATGTCAATCTGCATAAAATGACGAGTGCTTTCTTGTAATTCTATTACCCAAGAGACAGAGTTTGCAAATCTTGTATCTCTGTGGTCGCAAATAGGTGCCTGTGTCAACTTACCGCTTGGCATTATACATTAGGCACACGTGCCAATAGGTAGGGAGTCCAAAGCAAAGACTATTAAACACTTACACACATAAGTGCAAATAGGCATTAACACCATCACTGGGTTTTTTTTAACAATCCCACAATGAGCATTGCTGAGGCTCATCTCCATGTTTATTCCTGTTTGAGTTCCTCATTTCTGAGACCTCTGGTGCCACGAGGCTCCATATAACCGCTCTGACGCCATACCCAAGCGCACAGCATCAGTGGAGGGGAAATGTAACGCAACATAGATTTTTAGTAATATAATTGACATTTAGGCTAAATAAGGGATATGGGGGTGTTTTCCAAGGACTAATAATTACAGGAGTCTCAAACAGAAGACTGATAACTGGATACAGGGTTCACCCTGCCTGTGGGGCTCTGCACATTCATACCCGCCATTGACAGCTGTACCCCTTCATCGAGTACACTGCGTGAACCCCCCCTGCCACACACCCCAAAGCCCAGCCATGGGATATGATGTTCCTATAGATATAGTAAGGTACAGTCGGGTATGTAGCTCCCTTATTGGTCAAAAAAGAATATATTATTGGACACAAGAGAGAGAGAACACCACTGTAGTCTCTTTGGAATGATGGCTGTGGTAGAAATGGTCAGCTGGAGACAGCATTACAAAGTAGCAAGCAGCAGACGGAGTAAGGAAGTGTTCAGGGATACATTGCAGTGTTTAATCTGAATAAACCTAAAAGCTACAGAAGAGTTCTGATTATTATTATTTTTTGGCTCCTGAGCAGAATTCATCAGTCATCCTGTCCAATAACTATAATGTATTTATTTTCTTTTTTATGTGTTCTATAAAAGACATTAGGCCTTAGAAGAAAAAAAAAACATAACACCGGGGTAGGCTGATGTTTTCCAAGCACACTTAATAACATCTCTGCTATTCCACAAGCTTTAAGGAGCGAGAGAGAGAGATCTGGTAAGAAGCAATTTTCCCTGTAAATATGAAAAATACATTCAAGTGTAATGTTACCTGCGATGGAATGATATGGCTCATCAGGGTAAACCTGAATACTTGTAAATGGGGCTAATAAAACAGAGATGCAGAGCTATTATGGAGCATATTAGATGCTGAACTTTGAGTAACCCCATTAAAATGTGTACGTAGTTCACAATATAAAAAAGAGCCTTAGAAAGAGTGACCTATTGACAGCGACACATTCAATTATTTAAAAGGTAGGAGCAGGTCACTTTCTGGTTAACTGCAATGCTCATGATCCTCGGATATTAGGAACTGTAGCACAGTGGTGGTGGGATATGTTGCATAGCCAGTGGTCTAAAAAGGATTGATTAGCATGTATAATTCTATTTACTAATTTTCAGTTACCCCTTCCCCAGGACACCTGTGTGCCCAAGTACAATGTGATGTGGGCAGCATTGTGACCAACCATTCACAGTACACCCACATAGTAATTCTCCATATCTCATGCACACAACCTACTTGAATATCCTGTTATACAGTTGCCCAAAACCCATACATAATCATCATTTACCATATGTACCCAACCTTTGACATTAATGTTCACACCAACACTCACCCCAAGCCCAACGCAAGCTTCCACCATAAAATGAACTGTGGAATATGACAAAGCAACCCTGGTTCCTTACCCCTTTTCTAAAACAAAACAAAATGGGAAGCAATATAGTTTGGAATGTAAGCCCTTCTAAAAGCATGGAAGGTGTGCGAAGGACTTACAACTCGTTACCAGAGTACATGGGGGGGGCAAAAACACATATAATTCAAAGAAAGAGAGTGATGTATTTAATGAGTTAAAAGATCAGTTCTAGACATAAGCAAGTTAATTACTTAAAAGGTGAATTCCACTGATCATGACATCATATTTCCCCAACAGAGATGCATATCCACCATACATTATGCAGACACCACCTAAATCATAGTGCATTGTTTATCACAGTCACCTGTTATTTTATGGTCACCCTATAATAACAGACATGATTTTCTACACGGTAGGCCAGAGGGGGCCATTCTCTCACCCTTCCTGCACCAGAATATTGCCCTTGCAATCAGATTTTCCTCTTCTCCGCAATCAATCTTAACAGTAGCCATTGACAGTTTGGTTGCGCTTCCTTTACAACGTGTTGGATTAGATGTTCACCTAGTTTCTTTGCCTAAGGGTCCTGCACTTATTGCAGACATTCATGGTAGAAGATATAGAAGATACTTTTATTCCTCCGTTTGTTTAGCCGTCGTATTCTTTCACAAAGTCCTCTTCCATATTCCATATCCACACTCTCTGGCCGTGGAGGGGGTTAAACGTTCAGAAACTTGACAGATTATGCAAATAATGTCGGCAGGAGCCTTCTCTGGCCAAATAGATAGTGATTGTGCCATCCAAAAAATAATCTTTAAAAATGTTGATGTGATTGGTAGCGCCTTACCATGATGTAACTCTCTGTGACAGTGCAAATGTAAAATTAAAGCAGGAAATTGAAAGCAGAATGTGCCAGAAGGTGTTTTCATTGCTGGTTCTTTTTTTCTCTCCCCTCTTCAATTTTCTCCTCTTCACCTCTAGAAATGATGTGTGCTTTTTATTTATTTCAGCCTGTCAATGAAAAGTAGCCTGCTAGATGTCCCCCAGTGACTTACAAAGTGAATTATTTTTTTTAACCAGCTTGCTGCTAGGAACAGGTGAAGCTTTACGCTGTTTTGCTCACTTGAGTGCCTGAGGGCAAAAATTGAAATTTCTGTTATCGAAAGAGATAAATATGATTTTGCGTTTTTGTGGCCAACTTACAGTAGTCCTCGTGATGTCATATGGCTCCTATGTGTGTCCTCAAACAGCGGTGGTTAACTTTTACCCTGCCTTTATCAGCAAATGACATGTGAGAAGGCAAGGCTGCCGCCATGATTTCAACGTAGGAAGCGGAGCTGAGGTCCAGGTCTGGTCATTATACAGGGGGGGTGGGACTGGGTCTCCAGTAGGGTGAAAAGTTGAAAAATACTCCCACAGAAAGCTTGCAAGTTCATTTGATTCTGTGGTAATTCCCATGGAAGACAAGTGCGAAAGTGAGTGGAAACTGTCTATGTCCACCTGTTGCCATCATATCACATTTCCTGGAACGAAAAGTGCATTAAGTTAAATGGGGTAATGTGATATAAACATCACAATGCTCAAGACGATCACAGAAACACAACAAATGTGGTTGCTTTATTTATTCCGCAGCACTTTACGGGTGAAAATGCTATTTTCCAACTATGATCATAACTTTTCACCAACCACTAGCTCAGACCAGTTACCCCAGTAAGGCCAGTCATTCCACATGGAATACAAGCTCAGTGGTCCCACTAGAATATTATCCCAAGCCATTAGGCTAGTAGCAATCTCCAGTTCTGTCCGACATTTGTCACAAGGGGCTGAGTAGGACGTCCAAAATAGGAGCATGGAAAGGTTACCGTAGGGTTTTAAAGGCAGGACTTAAATATTTGAAGGCTAGGAGAGAGCCACATGGAGCTGGGTAGAGACATCCATAGTTAAAATAATGTAGGCAAGAATGGGAGGATGTGATAGGAGTTCAGGGTTTCGGAAATATTTTGATATAAGGATGAAGTGTAGCCAGGATAAGTATTAGTGAGGGCTTTGTAGATTATTGTCAGGATCTTGGCGGATGTTGGTGTAGGAACTGATTGGTATTGTGGTGGCATTGGATGAGGATAACTATTAGTTCCACCGTGGCATGAAACACGGATTGGTGTGTACAAGGTTGGAAAACGGGGATTCCAGATAAAAGAAGCTTATGGTAGTTAAGACTAGCAATGAGTAGGCTTGTATTAGCATTTTGGTGGTGTCTTGCATAAGAAGGGGAAGATCCGGACAACGACACCTAAGTGAAAGCAGCAGTCCTACCTGTGTCTTTAAATCATCATACTTCTGTCTTTTTATAGAACACAAGCAGCCATGTTGAAACTGGAATACTAAGACCAATATTCTCCAATTCTCCAATATTTAGATTTTTGTTATTAGTATAATTATTTAACTTGTTGATTTTGATCTGTGTGGATAGTGTATATATTATTAGGCTTCCAATGAGAGGAAACCGGTTAATATAACACTATTATTCTATATCTTATTTCCAGGATACTAAACCCACCAGAACATCCAACAATAGGCAAACAATTGTTTTGAATTTGAGAATAACACCTCAATAGTGTCCATTTTTACTTTCGATAGAAAAGGCAATGTTTTGACCTTTAGCAGTCTTTATTTAGCTTCCACAAAGTAACTAAATAAACTCTTATTAGTTAAACACACAGTAATACTACCTTTAAAGAATGCGTGGCCAACTCTTACATGGCAGAAGACTTTTCTTGGATCCGGTGTTTCCAGATCAATCCGAATCGGCGCTATTCTTACAATACTAGAAATAGAAATACCATTCTTTATTATGAATGGCTTCTGTGCCACGGATTTGGCTACGGGACTCAATAATGGTAAAAACTGGCAATAGATCAATGGCCATCTGCAAGCCACAGCTGAATTGTGGGATTCGATTTCGAATCGAACAGACCGACATGGTAGCAAGGAAGTATTTTATCAGTACAAGGTGGAAAAAGATCTGCGCTTACGTTATTGACGAGAATTCAAAGCACTCTTGATAACGGGGCTTGGCAGTTCAGAGAAAAATGATTGGCAAATATTCTTTTTCTTGCTTTTATTGAAGTACCAATGGAGTTCTGTGATTTCAGGACAGAAATATTGTGTCTTTTGAATATTCCGTGAATCTTTTTTTTTTCTTTTTCTCTCACACCTGCTTTCTCGCATGATCTCTTTTTACCCCCATATATTTTCCCTTTTCACACCAAGAATAATAAGTCTTTATATCGGTTAAAATAAAATAATTTGAATGGAATTGGAGATGTTCGATTTGGCAGTTTGAGCGCACTGCCCCTGCTATTCATGATGCCATTCTTCTCCATAATACAACATCACTGTCTTTAGAATTATGGAGAAGAGAAACCTAATTACATAATGTATGTCCTTGGCTTCATAGATAGAGAGTAATCCCATGGGGGGGGGAATAAAAAATAAAAATGCATGCAGGGTTTAACTCATTCTAAACAGTATTTATATCTCTCTACCGGTGAATTATTTTCAGAAATGTACTAGACAGTCATCCGGATAGCAAAATTATTGTAGTTTTACTTTTTTGGAATGTTTTAATGATATTAAGCTCCTCCTTACCTTTTTTTCTGTAAGTCAAATTTTTATTGGTTGTTTTGTCCTGTTTACCCATTGTAGAGCGCTACAAAATGCGGTGGCGCTATATAAAACAATAAATAATAATAAGTAACCGAATTATATACTGAATCAATTTTTGTACTTACTGTTGGGTATATGCTAATTACTTTTGGTCATTATCACATATTGAATGACTAAATGGTAATCTGGTTACGCTGAGAAACAGAATAATTATGTATTGCCTTATATTTTTTGTATTCTGAATAAATCATTTATGCAATAAATAAAACAGAGATATTATGACTATGCCGGCACTTGGCTATGTTAATTATTAGGAGGCATTTACACATCAATCGTTCTGATGTTGGTCACTAACATGGTCCTGGAGAAGGCATTCTAGAAATGAGTAGAAACACTCAAATCCAGTAAATTAATTAGCAATGCAGAGGTGAAAACATGATAATGAACAAAGAGGAAGACCACTCAATGATCCTAACCATAAGAGCCATTTCAGACATTGAACCCTGGCATTTATGTGGCTACTAGGGCTTAGTAGGGTTACTAATTCACTACACATACAGGAGGAATACTTTAATAGAGAGGAATAATAGTGCAAAATCCTAAAAACAGAAATTTAAGATGGTTGCATCTATGGGATACATATAGTGAGTTTCTAATATGTATATATTGCTTATTTCCATCTCTAAACTACATTGGTTTACTGGATTTTATGTAATCTCTATTGGTTTACAGAACTAGTAAAGCCAGTCCCTTTTTCAAGCACGTGCATTAAGTGAAGTTTCATCTTCTTGCAGGAAACAGCCAAGCCATCCCCCCTGTCGTTAAAAAATGGCCAAAAAAGGACACGTGTTAAACGATGTGGTTCCAAGCGTGGTTAGGGTTTTACTGATACGTGTTGTGTGACTTCTTGGGTATACATTTTTGTATTTAAATAAGAGAAATGATAACCAGAAACTATACTACACCCATTATGTGTTCTAAAATTCAATATGCCCATAGAATTAAATCACTAAAGGAGGTAATTTTCATCAAAATAGGAGAGGAAAATGTGAAGTGAAGTTACTCACCAGAACTAAACGGCTATCGGAAGCATCAACACCTGTCTTAATTATTCACTAGATGACGTGTGTTAAGCTGACCTGAGTCAACGTAACTATAGCTAGTTCATAAAGGACAAACTTTCTTTCCATTGGGCTACCATTTAACCATACCTGGGAACACTGGTAGATCAAGGAGGAAAGGCAGGAACACGTCAAAAATATGGTCCCCCCAAAAAAGATGCTGTACCCTGGAAGCCCAGCAATCTGCTGTTACATTTACAGCCTTTTGCTAAACCACGCTGGATTTGAGAAATGCAAATATAGTTAATAAACCAGGATTTGTATTTCCTTGTACAGAAACTCCCCTTATCACTTTCTAAATCATATAGTTAAATTGAGAATCCAATATAAGGCTTGCGTCTAACTGCTTTGCCTTCAGCTCCTTCATGGCTTAAGCCCTGAGTATTTAGGAGTCGTTTATCACCATCACTGGAGTGGATTATCTGATGTTGGCTACACAGGCAGCACAATTACTACTCTGCCATTTGAAAAGCATGTAATAGCCCAGGGTTGTAATCACTGATCAAGCCCTCTCGTGGGTGAATGGATTAATCATGCCTATCCGATTTTCATTAAGCATATTGGGATTGCCCAGATGAAGCTGAAAGACGTCAAAGATTAAAACTGATTGTTAAAAAGAGGATTTCCAGTGCAAAACACATGTATTAGTCAGAAACAGAACATTATGTTATGTAGTTTATCATGTACATACAGTATATGTCTATATACAAAATATATAGCGACAGGAGCGTTGCAGCAACATGACCTCTCTGTTCAGACGCTCATTGAAATGTACTCACTAAACAGAGATGCAAAATATCACAATAGGGTCATTTCACAAATGTTTGAGACTAGTTGACTGAATTGACTGAAATTAAGCAACTGGTCCCATTACTGAAGACCACAGTTTGAGTTGATTCAACTTGGCTGCTAGCTTGCATTAGTTGGCTATGGAAAGCATAGTGACTTATCTATTGGAAGAAATTTGACTCAAGTCAAGTTTCGAAACAGGCTCCAAGTTACAACCTAAGTCCTCAGGGGGAGCCTTGCTGATACAGAACACCATTCAACTCAATAAGGCTGCAAAGCCCCACAAACAACTTGATCGCTAATTTCTAACTATGGTGTTTGGCAACACATCCACTTCTGGAAACAGAAGGAGGCACAGAAGCATTGCCGCCATCTAAACTCTACTTGAGTCTTGAATGATTTGTGGTTTTTTCAACCTAACTTACTATGGCTTTTTGAGACAGACCATTAGCCTGTTCATATATTATGGGGGTATGGATGAGTGTATCACAGTGATCTATAAACACCATAAAATACATTATTTTTCTACTCATTTACATAATTGGGTGCCAATATGTCACTAAGTTTCAAGACTTACCTCTGTACCTCTTCCACACAAGATCCCGCAACCACATGGGCGATTGTGGCAAGTAAGGCAGAATACTAGCAATCATAGAGACGGGTGTACCGGTACATCCACCAGAAAGGCCTTGGATGAACCCGGAAGTGACCTTTATAACACTGGGCCTTTTCCTACACATTGCCCTTGGTTGATGCATGCGTTACAGTACTGCTTGCTTCATCTGTGAATTAAGGAATATCGACCGGGCTTTCCATTTCATTGTACTCATGGTTACTGATTTTGTTTGGCGCACCAGTATTCTGGCATCCTAACTCAGTCTGTTTTATGATTTTGCTCCACAATTTGGTTTCTGACGCTTTACTTCTGGTTTTGACGGCCTGGCTACAGATTCTTCCAATACAGTTCCTGTCCTCATGGACCATACAGTTCCTGTCCTCATGGACCATACAGTTCCTGTCCTCATGGACCATACAGTTCCTGTCCTCATGGACCATACAGTTCCTGTCCTCATGGACCATACAGTTCCTGTCCTCATGGACCATCATCTCCCCTCCGGTGATTCTGTCTTCAACCAGACATTACAGAAGGTCATAAGAAATCCTGGCAAAGCAAAGATTTCTTGCCATTTCTTAACCACAACCGACCATTTAAAAAGTTGGAAAACGTGCACTATTAAGGCTATAATGAATACAGAGCCATTATATGTTCAATTAATATTCTAAAACAACACTGCTGGAATCTGCAACAGTAGCCAAGTGTGACCTCTCCTTACTTTTAGAAAAATAAGGGATCCCCAGACGGAAAGAAGATCAACAGGGCAGAAATGTTCTACATCTGTATGTGAATCGAAGAACATTGTGTTAATGATCAAAGTACATTTAGCAAGCGCTGCTTTGAGTAATCCTGAAATACTGTAGTCATGACATTTAATGAATAAGTCATAAATGTTTATGAATCCCTCAACTTGAACATTCGGTTAATTAGAACCATCATGAATATCCCATAAATTGCAACGCTCATAAAATGAGGCTCCAGTGTTCATGAATAGTTCATAAAGACTTAAAAAGGTAAATCTGTGGATATGTGTCATTGAGATACCATGAAGACATATGGCCGGCTTTTAATGTACATGATGACCTCCGGTGCACAGATTAATTATTCTACCATGACATGCAGTGACAGGAAGCATCTCAAGCATTTAGAATCTGGGCACACTGTGTATATCAAAAGGTTTGTACATTTGTGACATTAAACAAATAAATTCCACTGCATGTCTCTGTGGGGGTAGAATTTGAATACACTCGACTCTTGTTTTTAGAATATATTTGCATGTTTGTTTTTGCTAATATTTATCAGAATATGCATCTGTGTAAAAGCTCTGGAAAGGACGCCAGAATGAAACACGTCAAAATAAACTTGCCACGTGCCAGTTTTTCAGTGTAACCCTTTTATGTGATTGAAGTTGTTTGACACTGCAACCATAATATGGACTTTGATGGACATGGTGGCTACATGGTCCCTTTTCAACTTCTGTGTAGACTATTTTGTCAACACATGGAGGGAATTCTGCATAATTCCCCCATATGCATTTGGCCCTTTTCACACCCCTGGTAAATGCCCTACAGGCAATATATTTGGTCGAACATATCTCCCTCCATAAAATAACTCCAATGCTGGCTCAGCTAAATGCTTCATGTACAGGTTTATTCAGAACTGCCATTGATTTCAATGAGAGCACTTTTCTGACACTGATTGACTTTTTCGGATCAGAAGTGAGAGTTTTAATTTCATTTTTGGAAGAATGCATATGAAAGTATCTATAATATGTACTCTTGTACAGTGGTGAAACTGAACACTGTCCAACATTGTATTTAAACTAGGCATGGGACAACTTGAAGAGGCCATCGTGGATATTAAACTGAGCTATTGTAAGAGTGGGTCTGGAAGAAAGTGATTTCTTTTTGCAGAAGGACTGCAACTTTGTAAGGTAAGTGCTTTACTTTTATTTTATTTTTGGAAGAATGCAAATTAAAATACTCCCAGGTTACTTTAATATGCATGTTTCTATAGTGTGAGACTATCCCTTTGATGTTTTTTTGTACAATTGGTATTAAAAACTCTAGATCTGTGAGGTGCAAAGATGTAAGGAGCCTTGCTAATTCATTTGTCCACATGGAACTTTGGGCTGCTTTGGACCTTGTAGCATTGGGATGGCTGGTTCCATCTGTCATTGGGGAGGTGGGCGAGGGCACGGTTGACTCGGAGTAAAACTCCCCATCAGGAAGTTCATTCTTGAGGCATCTTTCTGCATAGTGCTGAGTTAAAACATCTGGCCATGTCCATAAGGTGCTGAATGTAGTGTTTTCTACTGCATCATAAATATTTTAGAAATAAGCCCCTCCTTCCAAATATATCCGCATCAATTACGTGACACATACATGACCTCTGCATTCTTTCCAAAAGTGCAGCAGAGTAGGGTAGATGATTTTGCACAACAGATAGGATACAGAGCAGGGCAGATAAGAGGGGACAGGGCTAACACTGGGGAATTATCCTATTCATGTCATCATCGCTGCTAGGGGCAGGCAGATTACCAGCATATACCACATTACCACCAGCCAACAGTACTGTATGAGCGAGGGAGTCTAATGTACAAGAAGATGGCCCAGCCCTATTTTGTAAACTAGCTGCTTGTAGTTCTCTCTTCTTGTTCTATAGCAGGACCTGACCTGTGTCCTGGGTTGGATGCAGGGGTAGGCACCACCATTGCCATACCTGGGAACTCTCTCTGGGTTTGACCAGACACCCAAATCCTCTGGGACGCGGGAGCAGGGTCTTGACACTCCCCACCCATTTTCCTTTTAAATGGGGGTGTTTCCCACAATGTCAGCAGGAACACCCACTGACGTTGGCGGGAACGCCCACTGGCGTCGGCCGGAGCCTGCAAGTTCCCAGGTATGAACATTGCTCATGATGGATATTTTCTGGGGTCTGTGGTGAACAATTTAATGATGTTTTATGATAATTGTACGGACACTGGTGTAATCGTACGGACACTGTTGTAATCGTACGGACACATTGCCTATCCCTGGTTGGGTGTCTGTCGTTGTCCATTTATTTATTTGTTTATAGTATAGTTTTTGTTCTATACTATAGTACTTTAGGTTTGTGATGCAACTGCTATCGCTACTAACACCATATACACAAATACTAATAACTTTTTTTCTAATGCAAAATTCCTGCCTTGGGCCTACTTGAAAAATATAATTTACTTTACATGTCTTCAAACGGGATTTGCTGATTGGCAAAGATGTACCCTTGACCCAAACATATAGTAGTTGTGAGGAAAGGCTAAGTGACAACATCAATGATCAAACATCATATTTGTTATACTGAGGCGAACAAGCTCATAAACCTAGGCGGTGGGAGAAAAGCTTTGTATTTGTACAGAAAGTCAGTAGGTTCCAGCTAAATATATATATTCCCACACATGTTTTGGGGAAGTTACCGCAAAAAGGAGCAAAATCAAGCAATATAGAAGATAGCAAAGATGACACCAAGAAGCACATTATAGTAATGAGACATTATATTTCCAGTTAGGTTAAAGTATGGCGGTGGCTTGTTGTCAAACAATGTTTTCAGTCTCATGTGAGCGTGGTTCCCTTTAAAAATCCAAAGTGACTTCAAGATAAAAATGTACTAAATTCAATGGAATCGTTTATAAGAGGTGGACCATGTGACTTGCTCGCCATGTGCGGAATTGTAGTGTCAAGTATTACCTTAGTTACTTAGATTTGAAGATGCTTTCAAAGGCATTAGGCATATGCTACTGTGCGTTGGGTAGGGAGCTGTATAAACCGTGCCAAGCTTGACATGAATACCTTTTGACTTAAATTACCATTTCCACAAGAACACAGCTGTACCGATGCACACGTAGCTCCCGCAGACAGCAGAGATCCTATCCTGTTCACTTGATACGGCAATTACAATATCCACCATGTGCTTCATAATGCTGTATGCAGCTGTTGATGCCTAGTGATTAGACTGCTAAGAGTGAATAAGTACTTCTTATGGAACGAACATAAAAAATATTATATGCTGTTGAGGGGCAGGATTATATTTCATTTGTGCACATATGAACTAGATCTTTGTTTTCCTACGCAGGGCTCGTGATAGAGATAGCCTCTAGTCATTAAAAGGAAATAGTCGCTTTCCAGATTATCATAAATCTTCTACCTGCGTTCAGCATAAATCTCTATTTTTTTACTTAAATATTAATTCAAAATGCCTCTCGTATTTATACTGTGTTGTATGTGATATCTGTGATAACAGCTGTACATCGGGGCTGCACGTAGGGATAGACGTTCATTCTACTAAAACAGAAAATGTGTTACAACTTGCTGCTCGAACTGATGGTAGGATTCCAATAAAATCCCACTTGAAGAATCATGGGATATGGAGGAACGTTTGCGTGAAATGCCCAGGCTATGCTCTCGGTGGGGACAAACGTATCAGAACTGGAAATGTGAATAATATAAGAATAAGAAGAACACAAGCGATATATCTTTTTATGTGCTGGGTTTTATTGGGACAGTTCCTTTTTTAAAGAACAAAATAAGAGGAAAAAACAAAAACACTCAAACAGATTTAAAAAAAAATGGTACAAAAGGCACAAATACTTTTGTTAGGTATACTGATCCCAATCCAATGCCATATGCTGGACAGATCGAATGTGTTTCATAGACAATTAGACCTTGCAATCACATAGTGAAAACCTGTTTCTATCTTGGTCACATGTAACCTTGTTTACACACATGTACACACGCAGCTCTTACACGGAGCCTGACTCGTACCCAATATAATTCAGAAATATAGAAGAGTTTAGATGAGATACTTTGCTCAAAATTGATCAATTACAATCATAGCTACAAAGACATCAGCTAAGAATTCTTCATCTCCAGTAACAGCTCCTCCTAAAAAAAGTCCATCGTTGGCCACTTGAGATGTTTAGTGGTACAGTGGTGGCCCTCTGATACAGGAAGAAGCAAACCATGCATTAACAACCTCAAACTAAACTATTTGCACTAAGAAGCGCATCAGAATATGACTACAGTAAATTGTATTTACCGCCAATATGCTCACTAGTACCAACAACATTGGCAAATGCTAAAATAAGTATACATTTTGGGACTAACATTCCGTTTATTTAGGATGAGATATCAGATATCAGAGACATTTTGATTTATCAAGCAAAAACAGTACTGGAACTGGCTACGTCCAAAAAACATGCTTCGTTCTTCACTCAAACAATGCTGAATTTTCAGCTTTACTCTCAGGGAAATCATTCTGCTTTGTAATTTTTACGTTTTTGTTTTTGTTTTGTTAAAGTTAAATGCCTCTTTAAAGAGGTTGAAGAACAAAATTACGAGGGTTGCTCCTACAGAAATACGGTGGATTTCTAAGACATATATATTGCTACATAAGTTTATTTAGTGTTGAGAACTTTAGGATTTTGGGAAAGTGACAGACCAGCTATAAAATAAAATGTTAGATAACTAAAATGGCATATGTCATATTGCAGCACTCGTTATTTACATTTATGCCACTGGACTAATAAAGCTGTTCCAAGCTACGTATCATAAATGTTCACTCTACATTGTGATAAAAAAAAAACAAAATGCAAATAAATGCATGAATCATATTCGAGTTCAAATATTTGCTACCAATCCAGTATTTATTGTGTTCATATAGAAAATATTAAGTGATTTGCAGAATCTTTTCTGCCTTCAGGTCATAGAGAAGGCGTAGAACAGTCAAAAAAAAAAGTTAAAATAAGTCAAAATCCATGTTATTGTTTAAAATTAATGCTTCCTCAAGGTGGTACTTTTTATTATTTTTACAATATGGGTGAAATATTCACCCACATCTAGACATAGAAACCAATATTTCAGGCATCCCTGTCCAGCAAACACTTGCTTGCTAATATAGAAGGGAAAGTGATGGCGGAGCCCTCTACCAGCTCAAGTTCTAGACACCTGCCAAGCTCCCAAAGATCTTATCTTTGGTATATTTCTCTTTAGGATGAAATTCTACCAAGATGTTTCGCTTCTTAAGATCCTAACAGACTTACTTAGGTTGACCTCTTTAAAAGATGACTTAAATAATAGCCCACGGACGTAATCTGGAGCAAATGAATATCAAACTTGGAAAATGGATTAATTTAATGGTTTACTGGAGGACAGAAACCAAACAGTAAAAGCGATTGTATCCCGTAGAGATCATTAGGAATGTTTGCTGATATCTTTGTAACCGACTATTTGTTGATGTTACAAAGATCTATAGTGTACTTGGCATTCCGGGTAAAATACAATTGCCCTCTGACCTCGCTAGGTCAAATAGAAAGATTAAAGTGTTCACAAAATTCTGGCACTAAAACTGAAATGATCCTGGTTAAAAAAAATGTTAGGATGCATATTTAGAGGATCATCGGCAAGAGATTACTTTATAATTCTGGAAATTATTATTATATTTTTGTCCTTTTCACAGACAGAGCGCACCCTAGTGGTGGATTGATGGCATGATGGGTTTGAGGCTATTAGCAAAATATTAAATATATCTATTTCATTCTTTGAAAATATATCTATTTCATTCTTTGATGCAAAAAGTGGAGTTAAAACTATTTTTTATTCCAAACATTGCCCAGGACTAGTTTGGCCTTCTCACACACAGGTGAAATGCCCAGTTGATCACTTTGTGTTTCTCGTTTAATTTTATCACCACTTGCGCAGTCGATCCAGTGCTTTCATGTATGGCCGCCTGCTGGATTGACACGGGTACCTAATGTGATTGTCTACAATACTCTGATATAAGGGTTCAATATAACGCCACCCTCTTCCTATTGCCCCATATAACCCCCTCACTGTAACAAGTACTGTGGCCCCATACAACCCCTAACATTACCGTGTTCTTATAACATATGTGCTCTATAAGATAGAACAGTCATTAATTAACAACTGTGAGATTGCATAGAAAGGTTTGATTTGATATAATCCATTGTTAAAAGTGAAACACAATGTAACAGATCAATTATTCTCACAATCTAAGCACATTTAGTTACTTTAATTAACGACCTGGTTCCCAGAAAGCTGGAGCTGGTATTTTAACAACTTAAAAGCCAACATCCACGAGCAGCCCTTTCCACAAGGAAGAAGGGGGCATCCCTGGTATTACGGCAGAGAAGGGGTTATTATGCTGAAGAGGAGGCTGTTTCTATTGTTGACTAGGAAAATAGCCACTTTTTGTGAACTCAAATGTCTCTTTCAATAGAGGAGCAAAATGTCAGCAGCAAAATGCAGGCCTGCCTCCCTTGTTACCACGGCAACGGGCCTGCGGGCTTTGTATCAAATGGTTTGATAACCATGATGAGGTTGTAGATGTTCATGCAGCAAAATTGGTTTTACTGTTCCTAAGGAAGGCCGATTTCATTTTTAATTTATATCAGAGGAGACTTTTGTTAAAGCGAAAATGGAAGGACAGGGGAAGGAGGGTAAACAGGGGAGAAGGAGAGTGAGAGAACAGGAAAGGGAGAGACGGTGAGATGGAGTTAAACACGAATTAAAGAGAGGGTTAAGATAAGAGAGATTAAGAGAGAAATGTGTTAGGTGAAAGAGAAATGGATGGAAAATTTGATTAGGAAGGACGGTAAAAACTGCACCAGTAGACAGAAAGTCATGACACGGAAGGACAACACCACAATAGAGGACCGATGAGAGGAAGGCACTGAAGACATTTTAAGTGGGGCTGAAGGAAATAGAGAGAAACATGCAGAGAGAAAAGAGAGAAACGGAATATGATACAAAAGTAAAGAAGCGGTGGAGATAAGAGATAGAGTTTATTTAAAAATTGCCAAGACCATCATCAAAAGGTGGAAAAAAAGTGTGAAATTATCTAGCACAGGACACATACTTTTTAGGGGCTGAATCCCATTGCCTTATTGTCTGCCATTTCTACACCTTATTCTAACAGTGCAGGGGATGGTCTATCATGTCAGAGCTCCCACTGCTGGCAGATAGTATGTACTGCATCGCAGCATGTTACATTCTGCATCCCTGCCTATGATGGGCTCCTTTGCTGTTAGTGCAGGAGATGTTGCCAGGCAGAGTCGGGAAGACACAGCCTGTGTGATGAAGAAGCTAATGGAATATGTTACCTGTCAGAAGGCAATCTTACACTCTACTACAGGTTTAAAAACCTAAGCCTAAAACAACAATAAGATTAAGAAATCTAGGATCTGGTATGCGTCCATGAATAATTCATTCACTTACATTAGAGATGAAGTTGTACAACTGCACATGCATGTCAGGTTATTTTGTACCTATGTATAATATATAACAACTTTTTTAATGTTGTAAAATTTGGGAGGTGGTAATATATATGTTTTTATAAGTCTTAGATGCCAGCAGCCCCAAACCTGCAGAGACTGTCAGGCCAACAGGACTTACATCGGTTACAGCCAATGTGTGAGTTCTAGTGACTTCTGACATTGCCTATGTGGAGGTAGGCGGAGCAATGCCATGAAATTATATAGCCATAGGTGGAACATGTCATGACATCACATTGCTACCAACATAGTATTGGCGGGGTAAGGGCATTGTTACATCACACAGCTGCCCATTGTGTGTTGTTTTGTGTCTTTGCACTAATAACCTAAATGTCTATTACATTAGGTATATTATAAGTACGCAAGACAGAAATGACATGAGACTTGAGCAATGAGACTCGAGCAAGGACTTTTTCTGGATTTCATCTCATAACCTGCAATTTTTATTTATTCTGTACATTAGATTCAGCCATCTCAGCTGTTAAGCTGCTTCACCTATTGCTTCAATATTTACCCAGAGATGAAAATGAAGAGATGTATAGAAAGATCTATTTACTGTTTTATCATCATACTTTTCTCTTCATACATTGCTCCTAGAAAAAAAAATATGAAGCTATGAAACAGATATTATGAGATTGCAAATCAAAATGAAGACAAAAAAAATGAAAATAAGTTGAAGGATGGAAGGCATCTAACATTGTTTTCCAATACAGGACCATAAAAAAAGATTTGTTAAAGTTAAACACATGCAGTCCTCCTTATTAACAGATCTTAAAATATCAAATGGGATATTGTCAAATGTATAGGCCATTCCAACCGCCATGGTGGCAGCTCCCATGACGTTCTTGGTATTCATGAGAGCTTAGGGGTGCTCATGGTAGTTGGTATAAAACCTTGCAGCTCAGCACCCAAAAATGTAGCTTATATAAACAGACCACGGAGGAGCTTAGTGTGCTAATAGTAATTCATTTACCTAAATATTTTATATTATGAAAGGGTCCATCAGGCCTGACTTTTATTTAATGAATTAACAAAAAAATATCCAGGGCTTTCTTAGCAGCTTACAACAAAATGTTGCCAATGTTTCAACAGAACATCACAGTTCTCATTGGTGTTACAAAGTTCTTTCCTAGTTCTTCACACATCAGCCCTCAATTTCTTTGTACTGTGCAGTCATAACCCAGTTCATAGAAAAATTTATTTAATAAAATTAAATTTTTTAAAATTTTTTGTTTTAAACAAATTATAAAAATATATATATATTTGGATTATATTTTTGGCAGTTTAATTTTTTTGTTAATAAAAAGGTTTACATTTCAAAGTTTCTACATTTGATGATGTTCATCAGCTTGCTGCTGACATCCTATTTCTGATTGACTGTTCATCTATGGGATTGATACATTTGTGTAACATGTTTTATTATGTCAACAAAATAAAAAAAGAAATAGGAGGAGGTTCAGATGAGTGTTCATTGTGCCCATAGGCACTCGAGTTTCTAGTGAAAGGTACTCTAAAAGCTTTTATTAAGCAGTGCCTTAAAACTTTCATATAGTGTGCTAAAATTTAATTACACAATGTCGTTTCATAAAAAGAATAATAAGGTTAAATGTATATATAATAAGGTGAAAATGTATATGCCTGACAGTAAATATATTTTTAGTATTATACTATAGTATTCTGTGTAAGGTAGACTCAGCTATAGTTATATATTTATGTGGCACAATTCCATACTCGCTACCAGAGGTGGCCAAGCCTGACCATGGCCGACCATGGACCAGGCACTTGGGGCTTGAGTCCACATGGGCAACTCTTCTGCAAACTCATTATATTTAGAAGATTTGGGGTCCGAGTTGATGGTAGATAGACAAAAGCACACACTCACACTACATCTCAGCATCCCCAAGGCAGATTGGGGATTCAATGTGTCCCCCCCCACAGAGAGATACCTTGACCAGCTGTCTGGGAAACCAGTAAAGTCTAGCTTTTACCCAATATTGTGTTCTTCTTTCAATCCTTTATAATTTATGCATTCTAGCATAATCTGCGTGCGGCTCATATTTAATATTTATGTTTACATTTGTTGCAAAAATAAAACAATTCCTCAAGGTTATAAAGTAAAAAAAAAGCACCATAGAATCAGTTGAACCAGGTTTCAAAATGAATAAGCTTTTGAAAGATTTTTCTGCCTCTCACACTCTCTTTTCATTTAATTCGCATAATTGCTTTTCTGTGTGGAGTAACCTTTAGAAAATAAGTTTAAGAATTAGTCATGGCTGTGGTAAAATGTAACATCCTGTCCCTATAACTATTAACCATTTCATGGGTTTGATTTTCTGACTTTCTATTCCCTAAACGTGATTAACCATTTAGAGCCATTTCTCAAGCAGCATGGGGCAATCAAAAATATCCAAAGTGAAACCTTTCATTAAAAATTACCCTATGATATAACATTTCCTTCCAAAAACCAGTAACGTCTAAAATAAAATTAACCCCCACAATATCACAGGTAGCCCTAAAACTACGTATTCAAACACTGGTTATTGTAAAGATGTTTTTATTTATTTACTCTTTGTTTTTTACACCTGATTGGTTACCTACACAAATTTTTAATAACCAGACAGAAATGTAGATGGAAACTCCTTAAGAGAAAAAAAAACCCCGCAGGGCATTGATGATTTGAATACAGTACTGCAGCAATTAATTTCCATAAATTATCTCGTTTGAGGGGTTTGCGTTTCATCTTTTGCTCCAATAAAGTCACTTTCTACGCTGTACGGCACTGCATAGTGCTGCAGTATGTAGCATTGTGTCCTAATCTGCATGGCTCTTCTTAGAAGGGACAGTTTAATGACATAGGCAGCCTCACCAAAAAAAAGACTGCAGAGTAAGACACTGAATGGCAGCTTGAAGAGGCTTCTGTTGTGATCATCATTGGACACCCCTTTGCAAACTTTGCTGAGACCACACTTCGGAAGATGTATGAGGCCAAACAAATGCATTACTGCATGGAAGGATGCATTACGGTGTGCGGGGGCCGGTTGAGCCCCAATACATCGCGGGTGACATCATATCACCACAAGAACAGGAAAGAAAAATGGAAAGAACTATAGGACCCGCCGGATATTTAAAGGTTATCACTGCAACCTTCCACTATGGATACACGGAAGACTTCTCTATATATAGATGTAAGGATATTTGTTTATTAAATTCTATATTTTTTACTATTCATTGATGCAAATGTCTTTTTTCGTTTGAGCCTGCTGGTTGTTCAAGAGATCTGGAATAAGGACCCACAACATTGATCTGATGTGTCTATCACTTCAATGAAAGTGTGAGCGGAATACCTAAGGGATATAGAGTACTTTTTATAAACAATATTACATTATGAATGGTTTTTTTTTGCCTCTTTATTGTTATATGTGCTGAAGAATCGGAAGACATATATTACTCAAAATAATTATACAGGTTGTAAAAAAAACCTTTTATATATGTCGGAGAAAACACTTAGCGCACTTTATCATTTGTTTATTTATTACGTTTGTGTGAAAAAGAGAAACACGCAGATATTTGGTGCAGCTGGTGTGTGGTGTAGGTGATGGGTAATCAGCATTTTTGCTCACTTTTTTTCAATCTCTCTAACCACTGCCATGGATATAATTACTAAACGAGAATATTGAAACTAGCAGAACCTCTAATAAAAGAAGCTTCTATTAAGACAAGGAAGATCAGGAAGCAACACGTAAAAAGTAGGCCGTGACGCTGCAATGTGATTCGAAAAGTGGGTCAGATAACAAATAGAAATCCAATATACGGAAACAGAAGCTTTCAAGACCCTTCTCAATGTTAAGTCCGGGTGCGTGATCTGAAATAGATTACAAATGTTACAAATCTGATTTGGAAGGGAGAGAAACATGAAAAGAATAACGAAGAATGTAAATCCAGATGTTTCCGAATAGAAGGGAGTGAATGGTTCTTCCCCGAGAGATTCTATAATTATTGAAGCGTTAAATTATACTTAAAAGAAGTTAGGCACAATGATCTTTATAACCTTGCAGTGTCTTCTATCATTAGCCCCTCTAACGTATATAGTTAATGCTATGGTGTAGAGGGGTGAAGAGTGGCGCACCAGCTGTTCTGTCACCCCGCATTGCTGTCATGTGATGGGAACTTTGCATGTAGTTTAAACAAGTGCTTAGATCAGTGAAGCACATGTCCCATTCATTCATGTCTTATTTATCAAAGACTGTCTCTGTCCGGCACTCTCTGGAGCCCGCTGTTCCCAGGTGTCACACATCCTTAATAGGCGTTATATCCTGGTGCTCATGACCTCAGTACGGATGATAGGCGAAGTACCGGAACAACGAACACACCGACTCACAAACTGGATTTTAAGAGCCGCGGAATTTTACCAAACATCGCAACCTGGTTTTATTAATAAAGAAGTTACTATAACTTAACATTAATCGAAAATAAACAACATTAGTAATATGCTGATTCACACAACTAAATAACCCTGTGCTTTTTGAATTAGGATCTTTCTGAAAGACAGTGATCCTTTTCTTGTACCTTCGATCAGTGTAATATCGACCGGCCGCACCCGTACACCAACACAGTGGTCTGGGAATACTTCCCATTCCCTGATACTAATTCTCCATGGTACTGAACACGAGAATCCGCATTCTCAGATCAAGGTTGTCTCCACCCCAGGCGGGCTAACCTGATCCCCAAAATTAGCCTTTTCAAGACAGGAGCCACCTACCAAAGGTCAGAGCACTTGACCTTCTGAACTGTGAAACCCATCCCATATCATCAGTGTGCTTTCCATAGCCACACCAAACTTCAAGCACCTTCAAGTGTAAAGGCCAACCTTGGACCCTATCTGCCCAAAACAACCGCTCTTAATCCGCTTCTTATTCTTCATACTACACAACTAAAGTACCGGTACCTATTTGCATGTCTCAGGAACAATTCCATCATTCACTAACTCTTCTTTGGGGAAGGAGAGATGGTGAATCAGTCTATTTTTACCAAGTAGACCTCCTTCGCCAACCTCTTTCTCAAACCTGCAGTTTGCCCTGACAAACTGCTTTTGGATAGTGAAATTGTTTACCATAGAGGAGCCATGCCATGGCAGCCACAAAAGGGGTGGTTGAAGGTGCTGCCTTGTTAAACTTCAGGCCTAGGGTAGCGCTGAAGTAAAATATGTTGAGAAAACATGGCAAGAATGAATGTAAAGGTCAGTGTGTTTCCCGGATAGAGCTCCATGCCTGCTCTGATCGGACCTTAACCTCTGACATCAGTGAGCAAGCATGGAATTTAAGACAATGCAACTAAATCGGGTACCATTTAATTTACCTTGAATACCATTTAATATCAATATTCATTCTAAATATTTACATTCAACAAATCTCCAAGGTCTGAAAATATACTTCTATACAAAGCTGAAAGTTTGCAATTAATGTTTTTGATGATCCGTTCTAAGAACTACACGCACCATGTGGATGCCATATTTTTAAAAATGGAGGATATTACACTGATGTATTATTTGCAATAATCACTTTGGTTGCAGACTTTAAATGTGTTGTTCCACCCATTCTACTGAATATTACACGTTTTAACTAAATGTCGTTTCTAGTACTAATAAATGCTCAAATCATTCCCGCAAATAAACCTTTAGTCATGTAAAATTTTGTCTCATTCATAGTTTTTGCCTGGGACACTTAAATTGTCATAAAGTTTGGGTTCTGCAACATCCATTATAGGTGAGAACTTCTATTTGAGATAAAAATGGCAGCTATGCTCAATTGATTGTTCAACACAATAATGAACAATGTTTGGCTGCAACACCAAATGTACATTAATAATATATTAACATAGGAAAGTGAAGAATGCAGATGCTCTGTCCAATTCCACTTAAAGGTCCCCAGTTCCTAGATCGTAGGTACAAGTTCATTGTAATTGTTATAATGTATGAATCAGTTCAGACAGACGCTTGCATTTCTATCTCTCGGAGCCCTGGCCTCCCACAGTTAAGATCAATATCTCATTTAAAAAACCTTTATTAGCTTGCAGAAAGACATCTTTTCAGCATTTCCCCATATTTCTTTCGCTTAACCCCTACCCTGCCTCAGGCTACAGCTAACTTACTGAATAGCTGATGTGTCAAGGTCAGTTCTATATATTAGTGTTCAAATCTACACCCCATGCCATTCATCATATTATTTTGTTAAGCATTCTCTTAAAAAAAAAAAATATTCCCTTAAGGGGAAGGCAATGAAGAAAAAAAAAACATGTTGAAGGATGGTAGCACCGTCTCTCTCTATTAGATCAGAAGGAAGAAAGAGTGGCGATATACTGCATAGCAGGGCCGGACAGGGGGCCTGGCACTTTAAGGCAGGTAGCCAGCAAATGATGTAAGTGTGGCCAATGGATGGACAGCGTGCGGCTGGAGCAACAGATTGGGTGAGTATGGAGGACTGTCAGTGGCCTACTGGGAATTTGCCCAATGTATCAGATGGCCAGTCGGGGCCCTTTAGTTTATTATCATGCTGTGTTATGGATCCTATATGTTATCATTGGAAAAGTCACTCTCATCTTACCGAAGTGTCACTTGATCTGGACTTGGGATATGGACATCTTTGGACCTAACAAAGTTTGTGAAGGTCCATGGTGTAGGCAACATAGCAACAGCTAGAACCAAATTATGTGCAACTAATACAACTTCCACAGTCCTCTATGGCACAATCTCTCCTTCTTTCTCTATACTTTGTGTATTTCTACATCCCATCCCCTCCAGATTGTAACACGCGAGCAGGACCCTCTTTACCTAAGTTATCATTTGTCTTAGTCTGTCAAATTTCATTCAGTTGCACACTGTGAATGTATGGACTGCATGGAATGCTGCATAAATAGTTGCCGATATATTTAAATAAGAGTTAATAATAAGAAAAAAAAGACAAATTCAACCCCGCTGTTAATCTGAAGAAGGCAAAATCCCTACAGCAATTTCCAGTTGTGCCTCAAAAGAAGGAAAAATTCCTTTCTGACTCCAAAAATCTGATTTCTCACGGGATTAACAAACTACAACTAATCAATCAAATCCTTATAACCTGCTATATCCCTGTATTTTATTATTTGCTAAAAAAAATAAATAAAAATCATGTGGTGCATTTTTAAAGGAATCGGTTGGATTTGATGGAAATTATAGTAGTGATTTTTTATTCGATTTACTGTAAAAAACCATTTACAGCAGTAAGAACCCTTTTTTAAGGTAAACAAACTCAACTTTTATAATGTTTTTTTCATGACTAAAGTATCCCATTTCCATTAATTTTAAAGGCCACCTCTGCACTTCTTAGTATTCCATAAAGTCCTTTTTAAGAATATGCCCAAAATTGCGCTGCATATTTAAGGTGCGGTCCTAACATTTATTTATACAAAGCAAGACTTTTCTCCCTCCTGAGAGTCAATATTCATTTTCATGCATGACAATATTTTACTGGCTTTTGCAGCAGTAAATTCTCTATTCTCTAATTATTCCCAACTCCTTCTCATTAAAATTGTCCGTCACACGGCCCTGGAACTTTCAAAATGTAAATTGAGTGTTTGTTCCTAACCCTAACCCTGCCTACTTAAAGTGTGAGTTATGGTCAATTCTGTCCCTAGAGTGATGTGGCTACTGAAATTAAGAGAATGGCTTTTTTTTGCATTTTCACCACCAGTCTTATCCCAGCAACCATGAGATCAAGCTGAAATAGTGTACAACGTTACGATGTAAATGGCATATAGTACATTATAAAACATTTAAACATCCTCTATTTTCAAATATTATATATTGAATTAAAGAGAGTAGGACAACAGTTACATTTTGTGTTGATGGTATCTTTAACCTGGATAACCACTATGAATTACATATTTTTGTCAATAATAATAATATTCCCAGAATATAATATTCTGCACAAAAACCCTTAATTAACTAATATATTTTAATATTATATTAGATTAAACATACATAAAAAATATACTTTTTTATTACTTTATGGTGTCAAGCTATTCATTTTGGTGAACCACTCGGTAATCATACTAAAATTGTTTATTGTTGTTCCTTTTTTTATGTAATTAGATTGGTCTGAAACATCTGAACCTGAAAAGGAAATATTCCATTAAGCAACCAAATAATTCTCGGTGTCCATGTTCAAAGGCAAAGATTTCAAAATGCAAAATATTATAATTAATAAAAAAGATTGATCTCCTCTGTCTTCTTGATTTGATATATATATATATATATATATAATTTTTTATCTGTAAAAAATAATGTATAATATAGGATTTGTATATCTGGCCAGAGGGGAGAATTGGTTGTTTTTTTCTACTCTATAATGTCTTGAACAGGCTTCAGAATAATGAGTTCTTTATGTGATGAAATACATAAACAAATCAGATTGAAACATGCAGGTTCCGTTAGGTTTAGAAAGGGAATTTACATAGAAATGAAATCTGAAGGAATGTATATTGTCCACGTGATCTGTTGAGCATAAGTTATACTGTGGGGGTTGGTGTGGGGGGCTGCTAGGCGTTAAGCCTTTTATGTATACTTAGATATGAATATAACTGTTGTCTTACAAGAAATGAAGGAGGGTACAAGGATCGGAGCGGTTGGTATATGATATCTCTTAATTGGACACAAGGTTTTTTAAGGGTCACGGGCAGAGCCGGCCTTAGGTGTTCTGGCGCCCTGTGCGGACTACTCGTCTGGCGCCCCCCCCATCCCAAAAAAAGAAAGGAATCAAAACTTGTAACAAAACCCCAATCACTATATACTACACCAAACATTGATGTGGTGTAGGCCTACCACTTCATTGTCTGGCTTAGTAGTAGGGATGCACCGAAACGAATTCTGGACTGAAACCAAAAGTACAGCATTTACCTGGCCGAAACCGTATATGACCCCCCGCCCACACCATAACACATAACAAAACAATTAAATAACAATATTTATATATATATATATATGATTAACAGCAATCACATTCTTATCATGCCCGCAGATTCCAGGATGTACTCGTAGACTACTTGGCATGATAGGAGTATGATTGCCCTATGTACCCCGTCTCACTCCATTCTCCCTATCTACCCCCTCCTAACAATCTACCCTCTCCCTCTTTGAAGTTCACTTACCTTTCAGGAGTCCTGCGGTGAGGGTGCAAGGCCTCTGCCTCCCAGCTCTGCCACTGTATGGAACAGTATAGAGTGATGGGAGTTATGATGTACTTTAGACCATAATTATAT